>CM055063.1:5741504-5797810 GCA_029204045.2 Tillandsia leiboldiana | reverse complement strand
AGCTTCGATGATGGCGCCTAGTTCATATACTAGTGGGTCTCTTGATACCCCTGGCCGTGCTACCATGGGTCACTGTGTGAGATATGAGTTTGTCCGTTTGGGACACCCTGGTTGATACACCAGGGGGCGCAGGCTTGACGCGACTGGACCCGTGGTGGGCAGTCGCTTAGATTCGAGGTACAACTGAGAGTGGGGGATGGTGGAAGCATGTGTCTGAATAAGCAGGCAAATGAGGGCTTAGTAATTGGGCCATGTTGTGCAAGCTGGAGTGACTGGCATACCATCATCCATAGTCTCTTCTTAGTTGAGCATAGTAATAGAGGCATGATAGCGTGTAGATTCTTTTCCACTTATTTATCTTATTATCAGTCTTTTCTCTATCTTATGCCTCTGGTAGACTTAGTGGGCAGACCGTGGTTCTTGGAGACGGTACCCACTGAGAACTACTGTAGGATGTAGTTCTCACACCCTCTGTCGGTGACAGGTTGCTGAGGCTTTCTTCCGTTCCTGCTGTGCTTGATTGGACGGACCGAGGACAGGGAGTCGCGTGATAGTTCCCTACCAGCATTGTTACTTTAGAGAGAGGTAGATGTACCATCCCGGATTGTGGGAGTTGGTTATGTTTCCTGTTTAGTTATCTCCCCTTTGGATTTGTAGATGTTGTATAGGTGCACTTCTTTTTGTATCATCTGATTTTGGGAGATAGGCTATGTGTTGTAGCAGCTTGTAGTTGAGAAAAAAATTTATAGTACAGCTTTTTATCCGCTCTGATATCTGTGTAGCTGTAGTTTTGTCTTTTGCAGGCTTGACGCTTCGTCTGTACGGCAGTTTCCGTACAGATGGCGGATCTGTTAGCGAGCCCGGGTCGCAGTTTCGACCCCGGGGCGTGACAGATTAGAGTGGTATCAGAGCCTAGGTTATAGGTCATTGAGGACTTAGAAACCCTAGGCTTGTGGTTGGACATTAGGATGACTACGTGAGAGTCGTGACTTTTAGCGAGAGTCCAGATTGAGTTTTTACCTCTCCCTCGGGTTGGGATGAGTGATTTGATATGTTATTCTCTCAAAGTGGTTATGTTGGCTGCAGACAACATAATACTTTAGGAAGGATAACAAATTTTAGACTCTCGCTGGATTGGGTCGTTTGGTTGTTGTGTCCTGATGTTTGTTTTTGTTTCAGTTACTTGCGATGCCGCCGAGACGTCGTGCAGCGACGAGCGGGCGTTTGACCTCAGCTGAAGAGCCCGGACGGCGGGCTGCCGAGCAGGCTAGGCAGGGTGAGGTACAGGATCTGCGGGCGCAGGGGGCCCAGATGTCGGAGGCGTTGTGGCGCCAGGAGAAGAACATGGAGCGTGTGTTGCGCATGTTTGAGCTGAGAGCATCTCCCGGGGTATCGCCAGTAGTACTCCAGCCGCGACATTGTCGATTTTGACCCTGGTCGCACCACTGATGGTGCAGGAGCAGCGAGTGGTTGCCAACCGATTATTCTACTTCATCCAGTCCCATCCCCTGCAGATTTTGGGTTTTAAGTTGGGGCCTTGGGAGGCCGAGAACTGGATCGCTGCTATGGGAAAGCTGTTCAAGGATTTGTTCATCCTGGAGAAGCTTCAGGGCGCGGGATCTTGCGCCTTTCGTTTGGGACGCCGAGAGTTGGTGGCGTCGGGTTCGTCCTGTTGGACCACCGGGAGCGAGTTTCCGCGAGGGTTGAGCAGTGGGCCCCTTGTCACCCAGGTTGAGGCTTCGGGGTTGTTTATGTTGAGAGGGGACTGCACCTGGATATTTATCTCATTGTGTATTCTCGGCGAGTGCCGACCGTAGATGCAGCGATTGGGCATGTGCGATGGATTGACCGGGGATCGCTGATCACGTCCAGGAGGGACGGAGATCGAGGGACCAGCTCCAGAGAGAGAGTCTTCCAGTATTGCCTGATTTCGGGATAGTGGAGTGGATCGAGGTTGCCTTGGTGCCAGCCTCAGGGTCGTGTGTCTCAGAGGAGACAGAGACCTGGAGGTTCTCGGCAGTTGAGGCGCCAGGATACTGGATTGGAGACCGTGATAGTGGTCGACATGGTTATGGAACTTTGCAGCCGGGGGCTGTGCCCGGTTAGTGTTCAGAAACCGGTAGGGGCTTTTTGAGCTTGCCTTGCGGTCAAGTGGATTGACTGAGGCCTGCGATTGTTAGTATTTGAAGGATCGAGTTCTCCAGCGGTGTTTGAACGGGTTAGCAGCCGGACCCGTCGTGGACATTTGGATTTGTTTCCGAAGTGGCTTAGAGCTTCAAGATCACTGGAGGATAGGGCAGCAACTCCGAGAGGGGAGTTGTTGGTTGCCTAATCGAGGGATGTACCTGCGAGACTTGATTGTTTTGGTTGCTAAGGAGCAACGGAGGAGTTTTGCCTTTTTGGAGACTTCGATCTTTTGGAAGCCACCAGCCGCAGAGGTTTATGTTTATAGACTTGAGTTTACGCGGGGAGTTTGGACCGTGATTTTCGGCTGATGGGAAGAAGTGTAATTGAACCCTCGCACTTTATCGGCTTTTCTTCGTTGGAGTCGAACAAGGATTTGAGCTATCTGAAGCAACCGAAGAAATTCTTACTTGGGAAGTTATGGAATTTACGGTTGAGTTTACCCAGTGAAGGTTCGGCGATGCCTGTTTGTTGAGTTAGAGCGACCACCTGAGAACCGAGAGGATGAGTTTGGGTTGCCGATTGGTGGGCGCCAGGTTAGCGGATCGCTTGGTACTTGGTATGACTTCCTTTCCTTGTGGTTGAGATCAGAGTTTTGCACCCCTACTTGGTTGAGTTGGTGGATTGTGGTTTTGGGTTGCGGCCACAGCTGGGACAGCTTCAACATCTCTCTCTCCTGGTTTTTCCGTTTTAGCGCCGAAAATAGCAGCGGAATGAAAAATTTCGGAGGACTACTCCAGAAATGGAGGCGATGCGGGAACCTGTTCTGTTTTGATCGGGGCGAAGGCATCGGTCCGTTGGAATTTTGGACTTTTCGCTATTTTCGGCTGCTTTTCTTTTGAGAGAGAGTTGGAGTTGATGTTTTTTCCCGATGTTTGTTTCTTGGGGTAGGGTGTGTGTCTTGGTTTCGAGGACGAAACCTTTTGAAGGAGGGGAGAATGTAAAGTACCGGGGCATTGGATAGCGCGCCGACCACACAGATGACTTGGAGCGGAGAGTTGCCTTGAGCATGTTGTATCTGAGGTTACAGTTGATGCCGGGTTGATTCGGATCAACGCGGAAGCTCCAGCTCGATTCGGGGTTTTTCCGGGCTTTGTAGGCCGATTGAGGATGAGATTGGGAATTTCAGACTTCACCGTGGAGCGCCGGAAATTCAGGAACACGTGGAACAGGTGTACTTTCTGATTACAGCGAAGTTCGGGAGGTTCCGGACTGACGCAGAGGGCCCGGAGGCAAAAAGTGAGTCGGAACTGGCAATTTTGGAGCCGGTAATTGATTTGAGCACCCCGACTCAACGGACGAGCTTTTTGAAGAGAAAAAGCTGTGGACACGTGTACTTTTGATTTACAGCGAGGTTCGGGAGGTTCCGGACTGACGCAGAGGGCCCGGAGGCAAAAAGTGAGTCGGAACTGGCAATTTTGGAGCCGGTAATTGATTTGAGCACCCCGACTCAACGGACGAGCTTTTTGAAGAGAAAAAGCTGTGGACACGTGTACTTTTGATTTACAGCGAGGTTCGGGAGGTTCCGGACTGACGCGGAGGACCCGGAGGCAAAAAGTGAGTTGGAACTGGCAATTTTGGAGCCGGTAAGTGATTTGAGCACCCCGCCTCAACGGATGAGCTTTTTGGAGAGAAAAAGCTGTGAGCGCGTGTATTTTCGATTTACAGCGGAGTTCGGGAGGTTCCGGGCAGCGGCGGAGAGCCCGAAGGCAAAAAGTGAGTTGGAGTTGGATTATTGGAATTAATTAATTAACGGATTTAATTAATAAAGCTTTTGCTTTATAAAAGCTTCCCCAGCCCACTCTCTGCAGCAGGAAAAAGAGAAAGAAAGGAAAGAGAAAGAAAGGAAAAGAAAAGAGAGGAGAAGGAAGAAGAAGAAAAAGAAGGAAAAGGGATTGGAGCTTTTTGGATTTTTGGACTCGCCGTTGGAGGCCGTGCGAAGCTCGTGGGCGTGCGGCGTGCGACAACGAGGTAAGCAATTTCTCCTTTTTGAGGTTTCTTGGAGTTTTTGAGCTTTAGGGATTTTTATAATTGAATTTTAAGTGCTAAAAATGGGATTCTTGGATTTTTGGGATTTTCGGATTTTAATCGGATTTATTGGGCTTTTTCTGATTTTTTGCCGTCGCCGGCGGCCGCGCGCGCGCGCAACGGCGCACGCGCGGCGCCAGGGTGCTGCTATTGGCAGCACCCTGTGGCGGTGCCGCTGGGCGCGGCGCCGCGTGCAGCAAAGTGCTGCACGCGGCGCTGCCTGGCCGCGCGCAGGTGCGCGCGGCAGGGCCGCGCGCAAGTGCGCGCGGCGCTGCCTGGCCGCGCGCAGGGGCGCGCGGCAGGGCCGCGCGCAGGTGTGCGCGGCACCTCCTGGCCGCGCGGCACCTCCTGGCCGCGCGCGGGTGCGCGCGGCAGGGCCGCGCGCAGGGGCGCGCGGCACCTTCTGGCCGCGCGCAGGGGCGCGCGGCAGGGCCGCGCGCAGGGGCGCGCGGCAGGGGCCGCGCGCGTGCGCGCGGCATTTCCTGGCCGCGCGCGGGGTGCGCGCGGCAGGGCCGCGCGCAGGGGCGCGCGGCAGGGCCGCGCGCGTGCGCGCGGCACCCTTCTGGCCGCGCGCAGGGGCGCGCGGCAGGGCGCGCGCGGGCCTGCGTGGGCCGCGCGGGCCGCGCGCGGGCCTGCGCAGGCGCGCGGGCCCGCGCGCAGCGCCTCTGGGCGCTGCGCGCAGCGCCGCTGGGCACCGCGCGCAGCGCCGCTGGGCGATGTGCGCAGCGCCGCTGGGCGCTGCGCGGTGCGCTCCGGCACCGCGCAGCGGGTCGCTGCGCGGCGCCGCTTGGTTGGGCGCCGTGCGGCGGGCCTCCCTCGTCGCGCGGCTGGTTTTTCGCCGCTCGGCGTGCTCCCGGGACAGCGGTGGCGCCTCGGTTTGCGTGCCGGCGCCGTTGGTTCCCACCGTCGGCCGCTGTTTTTCGCGGGGGGGTTTTCGCGCCGTTTTGCGCAGGTTTTCGCGCAGTTTTTGCGCAGGTTTTCGCGCCGTTTTGCGCAGGTTTTCGCGCAGTTTTTGCGCAGGTTTTCCCGCCGTTTTGCGCAGGTTTTCGCGCAGTTTTTGCGCAGGTTTTCGCGCCGTTTTGCGCAGGTTTTCGCGCAGTTTTTGCGCAGGTTTTCGCGCCGTTTCGCGCAGGTTTTCGCGCAGTTTTTGCGCAGGTTTTCGCGTCGTTTCGCTCGCTGTTTTCGCGCAGGTTTTCGTCGTTTTTCGCGAGCAGGTTGCGAGCAGTTTCGCAAGCGGTTTCGCAGTTTTCGCTCGCTGTTTTCGCGCAGGTTTTCGCCGTTTTTCGCGAGCAGGTTGCGAGCAGTTTTGCGCAGTTTTCGCAGGGTTTTCGCGAGCGGTTTGTGCAGTTTTCGCTGGTTTTTCGCAAGCTGTTTTTGAGCAGTTTTCGCGCCGACGGAGCTGTTTTCGCCGTCGGGCGCTGGTTTTCGCCGACGGGCTGTTTTTCGCCGTCGGACGCTGATTTTTCGCTGACGGAGGCTGTTTTCGCCGACGGAAGCTGTTTTTCGCCGTCGGATGCTCGGTTTTGACCTTTTTGATTGATTTTGCGATTTCTTCGCTTCTGACAGCTTGCGGTGCGGTTTTTGCTTCCGCGGAGCGCGCGGTCGTGTGGTTGGTCGCCGCGTGCTCCGTTTTGCGTGCGGTTTCTGGCATCGGGCTTCGGGTTGCGTGCGGACCCCTTGGAGGCCAGGTAAGCCGCTGTGCCAATTGCAAGTGTCGACGAGCAATTGGTGGCTTTCTGAGGTGGGTTGGTTTTCTCTCCAAGTCTACGGACTTCCTTCTAATTCTAATGTGTTAGGATTGCATGCTAGTTTAAGTGTTTTCTTGGAACTTAACTAGCACCCCCGTCATATGTGCATGATTTTGACCAGACCAATTGTGAACCTTAATTTGGGCTAGGTTCCTTATGCTTTAGACATCCCGCACTTTTCATATCCTTCGGGACTTAGAGTTTCCTCGCCCGGGTAGTGGGCCGAGTGGTCAGAGTGTTGTGGGACGGGTGTTGCACTCGGGCCCGGGGGGCCGAGTGGGGTCTGGTGGCTGGGTTAGGCCAGTGTTAGCATTTTGGGGAGCCGTTTCAGGTAAACGGTGGTCCCGGGGGTTTTTCCTTTCCACTGTTCTTCTCGTCACCACCAGGTTGGGGTCGTGGTGCACGTGTGTTAGCAGGACCTTGAATCCAGAACCTTTTTGGATAAATACATGATTTTAGTCAGCCAATGTTTCTTCCAAGCCTCGCAAGGTTGTTTGAGTCTGTTCTCGTCTGTTGGGACGAAGGCATCAGCTCTTCGAGGTTTGGGCATAAAACTTGATTTCAAAGGGTTTTCCTAAAAGAGACTAAAAATCATTATAAAGATGGATTTCTCTCAGATCGAATGGTTTTCTGAAATAAATGACATGGTTTCTTATAAACTTATCCACCCGAGTGGATTCGAGTGATCTGGGTTCAAAGGGCTGCTTTCTCTCTTGGGGACGTAGATGTTAGTCTCCCTGGGTTTCGGACCCTTCGTAGATCTGGCCGTGGAGTAGCTCCGGCCGTGAGTTGAGTGTTGAGTTCAGTGGAGTTGTGTTGTGGGAGCCGTGGGTGAGACGGTGGTCCCAGCTGTTTAGTACCTTCGTTGAGTGGGTCTGTGTTGTGAGATTGAGTCGTGGAGGGTTCTCCGACTGAGTTTGTGCTTTGAGCATCGAGATACCGATCTGTTTGATCGAGGACCACAGCCTGCAGGAGCCACTTGTGAGACAGTGATACTGACGAGATACTTGAGTTCGGTGGGGTCGCACCCCTCGAACCACGCCCCGGGTGCGTTGATGATTCCGAGCCTGATGAGGCTGCGATGATGATACCGAGCCTGACGAGGCTTCGATG
This sequence comes from Tillandsia leiboldiana, assembly GCA_029204045.2. NCBI lineage: Eukaryota > Viridiplantae > Streptophyta > Magnoliopsida > Poales > Bromeliaceae > Tillandsia > Tillandsia leiboldiana. Next base: position 5,790,737 of record CM055063.1, on the reverse strand, counting down.
ATGCGCCTAGTTCATATACTAGTGGTCGCTTGATACCCCTGGCCGTGCTACCATGGGGTCACTGTGTGAGATATTGAGTTTGTCCGTTGGGACACCCTGGTTGATACACCAGGGGGCGCAGGCTTGACTCGACTGGACCCGGGTGGGCAGTCGCTGAGATTCGAGGTACACTGAGAGTGTGATGGTGTAGCATGTGTCATAGTAGAGCGTCTTGGGCTTAGTACTTGTGACATGTTGTCAGCTGTGAGTGACTGCATACCATCATCCATAGTCTCTTCTTATTGAGCATAGTAGATAGAGGCATGATAGCTGTAGATTCTTTTCCAGCTTATTTATCTTATTATCAGTCTTTTCTCTATCTTATGCCTCTGGTAGACTTAGTGGGCAGACCGTGGTTCTTGGAGACGGTACCCACTGAGAACTACTGTAGGATGTAGTTCTCACACCCTCTGTCGGTGACAGGTTGCTGAGGCTTTCTTCCGTTCCTGCTGTGCTTGATTGGACGGACCGAGGACAGGGAGTCGCGTGATAGTTCCCTACCAGCATTGTTACTTTAGAGAGAGGTAGATGTACCATCCCGGATTGTGGGAGTTGGTTATGTTTCCTGTTTAGTTATCTCCCCTTTGGATTTGTAGATGTTGTATAGGTGCACTTCTTTTTGTATCATCTGATTTTGGGAGATAGGCTATGTGTTGTAGCAGCTTGTAGTTGAGAAAAAAATTTATAGTACAGCTTTTTATCCGCTCTGATATCTGTGTAGCTGTAGTTTTGTCTTTTGCAGGCTTGACGCTTCGTCTGTACGGCAGTTTCCGTACAGATGGCGGATCTGTTAGCGAGCCCGGGTCGCAGTTTCGACCCCGGGGCGTGACAATAATCCTTCAGTAACTCTAACCACCGGCGTTACCTCAGATTCAGCTCCTTCTGAGTGAATAGATACTTCAAGCTTTTGTGATAAGTAAATATCTCGCAGTGCTCACCATACAGGTAATGTCACCACAGTTTTAATGCAAAAATAACAGCGGCAAGCTCCAAATCATGCGTAGGGTAATTCTTCTCATAATCCTTTAATTGGCGCGAGACATAAGCAATTACCCTACCATGCTGCATCAAAACACAACCCAAACTGCTGTGGGAGGCATCACTGTAAATCAAAAATCCCTCTCCCATCACCGGCAATGCTAAAATCGGCACTGCTATTAGTCTCATCTTCAGCAAATTGAAGTTCTGCTGGCACTACTCAATCCAAGTAAATCTGATCCCCTTCCTAGTCAATCGGGTGAGGGGGATAGAGAGCTTCGCAAAGCCCTCCACAATCCAACGATAATAACCTGCTAAGCCCAAGAAGCTCCGAACCTCAATAACCGTCGTCAGTCTAGGCCAATCCCGAACAGCATCAATCTTCGTCGGGTCCACTGCACTCCTGCGGTTGAAACCACATGACCTAAGAATGCAACCTCCCGAAGCCAGAATTCGCACTTCTTTAACTTGGCATACAACTTTTTCTCTCTCAGAAGCTGCAACACTATCCTCAAGTGCTCCTCATACTCCTCATCACTCCGAGAGTAAATCAAAATATCATCAATAAATACCACAACAAACCGGTCCAAGTACGGCTGAAATGTCCGGTTCATTAAATCCATGAATGCAGCAGGGGTATTAGTCAAACCAAATGACATCACTGTGAACTCACAATGCCCGTTCCGGGATCTGAAAGCCGTCTTAGATATGTCCTCGGCCCTCACCCTCAGCTGGTGGTAACCGGACTGGAGGTCGATCTTCGAAAATACCGAAGCCCTCTACAACTGATCAAACAAATCATCTATCAATGGTAAAGGATACTTGTTCCGTATGATCACTTTGTTTAGCTCTCTGTAATCCACATATAATCTGAGTGAACCATCATTCTTCTTCACAAACAAAACCGGCGCTCCCCACGGAGATACACTGGTTCTAACAAAACCCCAATCCATCATATCCTGCAACTGTGCCTTCAACTCTCTCAACTCGGCAGGGAGCATTCTGTAAGGTGCCTTGGAGATTGGTGCAGTTCCAGGAACTACCTCAATCACAAACTCTATCTCCCTGTCTGGCGGCATCGAAGATAACTCAGGTGGAAATACATCTGGGTACTCGCAGACGATAGGGATGTCCTAGAGTCCTGGCGTCGCTATAGGCACCTCCACTACCGTTGCCAGCAAAACAATGTAACCCCGACTCATCATCTGTCGAGTTCTGGCCAAAGATATCGTCGCTGCGAAAAGTGTGCTCTAACAACCTCTATACACAAACTCCACCTGGCCCAGCTTATGGAGTGTTACCGTCCTCTCTCTACAATCAATGGTAGCATAATACCGGAAAAGCCAATCTATACCCAACACTATATCAAAATTCTAAAGCTGACGTAGAACCAACAAATCAACAGGCAAAATCTAGGGTCCTAACTGCACTGGGCAGGACCGACAACACTCATCTACATGCAAAACGTGATCGGGAATCTGAACCTCACGTACACAAGCTAACGGTCCTATCTCTAGCCCATGTAAGGATGTAAATGCTCCACTGATGAATGAATGAATGAGATGCTCCAGTATCGAATAAGACTCTAGTGCGAGTAGAGGAGATCACAACAATACCTGCCACCACCTGTCGGCTGCTGAAGAGTCCCCCATCTGAGCAGCGTACATTCGCCCGCTCTGAGGTGGTCGCCTGTCCGGCTGTCGTGATGAGGTGGCCCGATCTGCCTGGCCATAACTCTGCGAGGCTCCTGCTACCTGCAAAGGCATGGGAGGGGTCGATGCTGAGGATGGTGCTGGCAGGCCTGCCCTCGGGCAAGATGATGAGTAGTGCCCCGCCTGTCCGCAGTGATAACACCGGCCCTGACGCTGGTCACACTGCTGGGGTGTATGAGGCCCGCCGCAAATGACACATCTGTCCGGGCGCCTCTGATGCTGTTGCTGCTGCTGCAGCTGCTGTGGGTGCCTCGGTGGTCGATAACCTCCTGACCTCCGTCCCCTCTGAGACCCACAACCCTGAGACTGAAATCGTGGCGGTCTCGGAGGTCCCGATCTGGTGGACTGCCCCATATCAAAAGGCGTTGGGCGCTTCTCTCCAGAGCTGGTCCCTGACACTCTGTCCCTCTCGGTCAGTACCACTGATCCCCTCTCAATCCACAGGGCGTGATCAACCGCCGCATCCAGAGTCGGCGATCGCTGGGAGTGAACAAACTGATAGATGTCCCGATGTAGTCTCCTCTCGAAAAGATCCACCCGCTGGGCCTCATCCGATGCAACATGGGGTACGTAGCTCAACAACCGCATAAACTCACAAACATACTCCTGAAGCGGCCGACTCCTTTGCTGCAAATGTCTCAAGTCTCCCTCCAGTTTCTGCTTGACACTGTCGGGAAAAGATGCCCCAAGCAGCAAAGCACGAAACTCAACCCAGGTCAACAACTGAACTCCCGGGGGAACAACTGAACTCCCGGGGGTCCAACCGGACGAACTCGACGCCACCAAGTCTCGGCGTCCTTCTCCAGAAAGTGAGTAGCCAGATGCACCTGATACTTTTCCTACACGAAGAAGTTCTCGAGCAGAGTCTCCATAGCTGCTATCCAGTTCTCCGCCTCCCAAGGCTCTGAACTCTATCCCGAGAATTCTAAGGGATGAAGCTGACAAAAACGAGTCAACCGGTCGGTCAGGTCCCGCTACTCCTCCTCTGTCAACGGTGGCATCGGAACCAGAATCGGCAATGCCGCAACTAGAGCTGCTGCTGGTGGTGCTGCAGGGGATACTCTCTGCTCCAATAGGCGCATCATATGGTCCATGTTCTCCTCGTAGCGCCGCATCGCCTCAGATGTGACACCCCCGGAATTTGGATTAGTCCTATATATAAATGATATAATAGGACTAAATCTCTAACCCGGCTATAGCATTTTGGATGGTAGCAAGATCCAAGAGGAACATGAGAGTTAAGCGTGCTAGAGCTAGAGTAGTTCTAGGATGGGTGACCCCCTGGGAAGTGGGGCGTCACAGTTGGTATCAGAGCCATTCACCAGCCGGAAATGTGAGATGAGTCTCGGCTGAGCCAGGGTTATATAGCGGGTAGAGCGAGGCTCCCCGGCTAATGACCGTTGTGAGTGGAGTGCAGCTCCTCACAAGGTCGGCTAAGGCTAGCGAGACGAGTCTCACATCGCCTGGTGCTTGTGAGTGTGCTTGAGCATGACGTGGACGTCAGGGCTTAAAGGGGGGAAGAATGTGACACCCCCGGAATTTGGATTAGTCCTATATATAAATGATATAATAGGACTAAATCTCTAACCCGGCTATAGCATTTTGGATGGTAGCAAGATCCAAGAGGAACATGAGAGTTAAGCGTGCTAGAGCTAGAGTAGTTCTAGGATGGGTGACCCCCTGGGAAGTGGGGCGTCACATCAGACATCTAGGCCACTTGAGCCTACAACTTTTGGACCTCTCTTAGCTGGTCCTGCCCTAACTCCTCCCGCTCAGGCTCATCAGAAGATGAAGGCTACGAACGCGTCAATACTCCGCGTCATGGAAGCATTACTCTTACCTGAGACAAAAAGGAGAAGATCAGAACCAAAGCAACACTTGACCCAATCTAGCGAAAGTCTAAGGCATGTCCCCCTTCCTTTAGCACTATGTTATCTGCAGCCAATATAGTCACTTACCGGAAGAAGACATGCCAATCACTCATCCCATCCCCTAGGAGAGTTATGAAACTCAATCAGGACTCTCGCTAACAATCACGGCACTCACGTGAGTCATTCCAACCACAAGCTTAGGGTTTCGAAGTCCACAATGACCAACATCCTAGGCTCTGATACCACTCTAATATGTCATGCCCCGAGGTCGAAACTGCGATCCGGGCTCACCAACAGATCCGCCACCCATACGGGAAGCCTCGCATAGGCGAAGCGTCTAACCTGCAAAGTAGGATCTATAACTAAACATGTATCAGAGCAGTAAAGAAAAGTAGCTAAAGTAAACCATATACTGAACGTTTGTCAAATATACAAAATTCAACTCCCAAAATATAAATACAATAAAAAGTCCCAGACTGTCCAGTACAAATACATCAGTCTACAGGGGTACCACTACGTCTCTCCAAAATGCAGGGAATGGAACTACTCGGTCACGCCCTTATCTCGATCAGCAACCTCCGAACGAGCTGAAGCTGGAATAGGTACCTCTGAAATAAAAACACCATAACGGGTGTGAGAACTACATCCAACAGTAGTTCTCAGTAGGTACCGTCTCCAAAACCAATAGTCTGCCCACTAAATCTACTAGAGACATAAGATAACAATATGGTGAAGGTGGAAATAAAAACTGAAAATAACTCTACAGCTATCATGCCTCTATCTATCATGCTCAAAGGATGATACAGATGATAAATATGCATCTACTCGATATGCTCAATCAACTCAATCATCCTGACTGCCACATAGGATCCAGTCAAACCTGCGCCCACCTACTACCACACATCCACTAGAGGACGGGATTTACGTAGGGCATCCCACGCGGACTGCATCGGCAAGTCGCGATAGCAAAGTAACAGGCCCAGCTCTGGAGCGGCACTCTAGGGGAGCGACCCACCGAGTAAAGTATCTGCGCATCTCTATCGAGCTCAATATGGCTCATGCAGGCTATAGTTCAAATTTACGATCAATCAATTCGGTAAAAACATCGATCCATCACTAAAAACATCAACTGGAAACTCCACGGCTCGGGATCACCGTCTACCCACGGCTCCCTTACTCTAGTACTGATCTGACCTCAGCTACCAGACTCCACTCGGCCCCCAGGCACGAGCGCAACATGCATCCTACACTATCCCGACCACTCGGCGCACTATCTAGGTGAGGAAAGCTCTATGTCCAGGAAGCAATAATAAAAGTGTGTAGGGATGCCTAAATACAATAACTAACCCAAGTGAAGGTTTTCTACTAGTCTGATCAAAATCATGCATCGTATGACGGGGTGCCAGTCAAGTTCCATAATTCTATCAATAACAATGATACAATAATAATAGCACCTATACTAGCATGCTGAGTCCTATCATACTAGAATTAATAAAAAGTCCACGATTTTGGAGGAAAATAAACCCACATGGATGAGCGCATCGGTCCGAAGTCCAAATGAGCCGAAACTGGACATGCGCGATCCTCAGATTCCCACGGTTGCAACGAACCAGAAATCACCAGAAAACTCTTTCCGGTTACTGAGATACAAGCCATACACCACGGTAAGCCCCAAATCACCAAAACAACAACTCCGCAACAATTCAGTCCACAAAACAGTAAAATACCACCTTCGAGATGCCCTTCAAAAATTCCAAGAAAAATACAGGTTCGATTCTCGCAAAATGTAGATAGAAATCGAGTCCTCAAACACTCAATTCCACCACCAAACGGTCGAGAAAAAACATAAAAACTCCCCCGCTATCCAGAAAAACCACAATACAAAATGGGGTCTAAAGATGCTGCGAGAACTCCCATAAAAAATCAAAATGGAGAGGAGTGATAAGTACCAAAATCGAAGGCCTACCTGTTATGAAGATCCAGAACCAAAAACCAGCAAAAATCTCCAAGGGTTAGCTCTGGGCAACCCGCGGACGAAACGTCGACGAAGAAAATCGTAGTCAAAGGAACATTGAAGCTCGCGAAATCGAGGGGTAAGCTGATGAAACGACCTCCAAAAATCCTAGAAGCGAAGAAGACTTGATGAAGTTCGCCTCTGCCAAAGGGGACTCCAAGAGGATTTCGAAAAAACCCAAAAATGCAGCTTGAATTGCCTATTTATAGAGAAAAGAAAAAACCAAAAGTCACTTTTTGGATCCAGGGGAGAAACCGGGCGCCCGCAAGCTACAGTACCCGCGCCAGAAACCACGCGGCGCCCATCCACAGAGCCACCGCGCAGTGCCCGAACGCGCGAGATGCCGCCACGTGTCCCACGCCCGCTCCGTGCGCCCCGCGCCTGCGCGGTGGTTGGCTTCGGCCAATCGCCGCGCGCCACGTGGCCAGGCGCACGGTCCACGGCAGGGTGGCCGTGTCCTGCGCCTCCGCCCGGCCAACCAAGAGGCGCCACGTGTCCCTCCTCGCTCCTTCGTTGGTCCCGATGCATATGCAAGTGGGCTTTGGACCGGTCCACTTCAAATTGAGCCCGTTAAGCCCATTTTGCTCAAAAATAGCCATTTTTTACTGTTTTCGCGCGCTGAGTCTGTTTTTGGGGTCCGTTTGACGCACAACGCACTCGATACACCAAAATTAGGTGTTTTCTCACCACCAACCATACAGTCAAGTCACACGGGGCCTCAGGACACCACACTACACGTCGGATGGTGCGCCCGTCAACAGTAGACGCCAGGTTCCTCCCTTTACCGTTAGAGCCACATTACCGTTGGTGTGCCAGTCGACTGGTAGCCTCCCATTATCATCTCTCTCTCTGACATCACACTAGTAAATCCCAATAAAGCTCGATATGGCATGCATACTATGATCAATTGATGATTCCTCGGATCATCGACCCCCCCCCCCCTCCCCAACACTAAAAGTACCAAGCATCTCAATCACAATGCCCCAGACACACATCCACGCATACTTGCCCCACGACCCACAAACCTCAGGACAAGTGCAACCTTTATATCAGTATGACGTAGCATAAATATCACTATCTATGTATCACCCATCTCTTATACCAATCACACAAAAATGAAAAGTCAACCCGGCCATCGCCCACTAAGACCATCCCACTAAAATGCTAACCCCTCGATCAACAATATAAATTAATCACCTGATAATCGAGTATACCCAAACATGCTATAAAAATATCTACCCCGAAATTCGTGCAATCAAACAATCCACATAAAACCCCTAGTAATAAAATAATAATATTTCTAGCTCAAGTCCGAACAGTCCAAACACTACAAAGCATTAACCAATCATCCACATGCATATTTCTACAGCTATTAATCAACAGAAAGACAGTCCAAACTCCTACATATAGCAAACAGACATAATAAATAATCTATCATTCTCGGCGACACGAAACCTACCTGGATCATAAATCTTGGCAGAGCACGGACAGTTGTAGGATAACACGCTCAATGGTGACCACCACACACGTACAGTTCCACCCAAAAAAATCCGACAGCACCCTGCTTCAAACCACGCGACAAAGAAAATCTCGACTCTAACAGTCAAATATAAAGAGTACAAAACTCAAATCCAAAAGCACTAACGAGCTAAACCTATAGCAACAAAATCTATCTCGAAAAATCCAAACAAATAATATTAAAACAACCTACCCCAAAGTCGACGCATCGTAAAATCACATGAGCGTGCGTCCGCTCGACTACTCGGATCAATTCGTGCGCTCTACGACACTCCCGACACACGCACGACCTCCCTTTCCCTCTTCCTCGCTCTTCGTTTCTCTCTCTAGAACCCACGGACGCGAGTAGAATAAGAAAATGAAAAATGGGAGAGATCTCGTGTGTTAAATAGCCCCAAAATGGGGTTTTGGGCGCCCGAAATTCACTTCCGGGCGCTTGGGACCCAACCGATCAGGCGAAGCAAAACAAGGCGGCCCGAAACTTTCGAGCCACAACCGTGCATTTTTTAGGTTCCCAAAAGTGCGCTCAAAATACTATTCCGCCGACACGCTTCTCGCCCACTGTCCCCTGATAGTGCGCATCACGTCGTGCCGACCGACGTTAGCGTGCATCACCTCAACCACTTAACATCCGAGGACTTACAGTGTCTCATTCGGGCGCCCGAAACCGCGCCTGAATTGTTGCGGCGCTGCTATGTGTCCCCTGCGCCTGCTGCCCCACGCGCACCGTGCAGCGACGCACCCCATCACGCCGTCAGCTTCCCCACGCGCCACGTGCCGCCTGGCGCCATGCATCGCCCTATTCGGGTAGCCACTGTGTGGATCCAGCCGACGAAATTTGCGCCTGAAACCACAAAAAGCCCTTAAAACGCTACTCTAGGTTTCGTTTTTCGCGCTAATTTGTGCTAAAACGGTTTCGACTTGGCCCAACACTCCTCCAACGACAAACCCAACATATTGTAACTTTGCGATTTGCAAAAGTCCAGTGCCTTACCATTTGTATTTTAGGATTTACAAAATTCTAAATAAAATTTAGTTTATAAAAAAAAAAAAAAAATTATAAGACTAGAGAAAAAAAAATGATTTATTGTATGGATAGATTGTAAAATATGCATTTAGTTTAGAAGTGTATAGGTAGCATTGCTTTTATTTTAAATAAGAAAAAAAAAATCCTAAACTAGATTTAGAGATTAAGTTATTCCTGAAGTATCGTTACTAATTTAGAGGTTTATGGAACTCTTGGTTTAGTACAGAGAAATGATCATTCATCTTTAAAATTTTATATTATCATAAAATGGTGTTATTAATATTTGTATATTCACCAGAAATATTATTTGTATTTTAATTGCATCATTGTTTCCCAATCTTCTTCCTATTTTATTAATATTTATTAATTATTTTAATTGAGTTCTCATTGTTAAAAAATCTCTTAATAACTAACGAAAACAACCCCATTAGTGACAAAAAAATATTTCTGGTCCGCACAAAATCTTATCTTCACGAATTTTCATCCGATTTAACATGTCTTTTGACTGCTAAAATTAGTTAAAATAAATAATAAATATTAGAGAGTTAATTGTAAAGTTAGAAAATTGAAAGTCAGATTGAAAAATTCGATAAAAATTACAAACCAATAATATAATTTATCATTTTTTATATATATATTTTTTAGTTTATTTTTGTTAATGTAAAATAATTATTATTCTTCAAAAAGTTTAGTTATAGAAAAGTATTTTATTTTAGATTAAATGGGGAAAATTAATAAATCTAGAAATTTGGTAAGATTTGAACTCTAAACCTTAATCTTTTATACCATATTAAATAATATAACGTTATTATTATTTTTTACAAATATAGGCCATCAAAATATAGTTTTTTTATGACGGTACAATACTACATAATGTGACATTCAAATAGTCTCATATTGGATGAAAATCAGAATATGATTGGGTATATAAGAGACATAGACACTAATAATAATAACTGAACTTGAGTATTTTGTATTATGATTTGACCCAACGAGTTATTATTGCTAGTGGGTCGGATCGTTATATTTGGTATTAGAGTCAGGTTTCGATTTTGAGACCTGTGGATAATATTTGAATTTGTTTTATATTTTTAATCCAGATATATTATTTTGGGTGGTAGTTAGACCCAAAAGGTTAAGAGTGTTCAGTGTGCTAGAGCTCGAGTAGTTTTTAGATGAGTGACTCCTGGGAAGTTTGGGCGTCACAGTTGGTATTAGAGCAAATCACCAGCCGGAAATGTAAGATGAGCCTCGACTGAGTCAGGGTTATAAAACGGGTAGAGCGTGATTCCCCGGCTAGTGAGAAATGAGTCTCGACTGAGCCAATGTTATATAGCAGGTAGAGCGCGGCTTCCTGACTAATGATTATTGTGGATGGAGTGCGACTCCTCACATGGTCGGCTAAGACTAGCGAAACGAGTCTCACAGATACTTATGAGGCTAAGGCTAGCGAAACGAGACTCACGTTCCGTGGTGCTTGTGAGTGTGCCTGATCTCTCATCAAGACTTAAAGGGATAGAAATATAACACCCCTAACATTTGAATTACTTATTTATATATATATATATATATATATATATATATATATATATATATATATATATATATATATATATATCATTAAATTTTTTAATTCGACTATAACATTTCAAATGTAACGATCCGATTCATTAGCAATAATAATTTGTTGGGTCTAAACAGCAATCCAAAATATTTAAACTAAATTATTATTATTAGTGTCCGTGTATCTAGCTTATATACCCAATTACAATCCAATTCGAATTCGATGTGGGGTAATTGAAGTGTCACACATAATCACCCCCTCTTAAGCATAAATCGATATGATTTGTATTCTAAGAATCAATGTTGACAGCATATTTGACATTATTTATATTTCTATTTTGATACCTTATATAAGGTTAGTGGCATCTAGAGTGGGTTTTTTTTAAATTTCATTTTACTATTATTTTATTATTGATCAAATTCTGAAATGCAAACAAAATTTTTTAAATTTATATATTCCGTTCTAATAATAAAAATACATAAGCTCTTTAAAATATTTGTGCTGTCATAATTTAATTTAATATTTTTTTATACAGTTATGTTACTTATAAAATTTATAATAGGTCTAAAAGAACAATTCAAACTATTAGCTATACACATTGTATACAGATTTTTTAAAAAATCATTGCTATAATAAAATAATATTTTAAAGTATTATTTTTTTTATTAGGCTTCTTTGATATGTGGTATAACCGAAATTTCTAGATGTACACCCTAATTGGGGTGTATATCTTACACCCACCCCATTCTGAGGTGGGGTGAATTCCACTCGTTCCATTGATGGGACGAGTGAAAGAATACCCATCCCAGAATGGGGTGGGTGTAAAATATACACCCCATTTAGGGTGTACAGGTAGCACTTCTCGTGGTATAACTGTTAGAACATACGCGGTACAACTATTAGAAAAGAAAAAAGAATTTAAAAAAATCTCTTATGTAGCTAGATTTCCAAAAAGACTTAATTAGTACTACACTATACTATATTGTAGCTTTTTTTTTTCTTTTTTTTCTTTTTTTTTTTCAGTTGCTGTACTGTATTATTTTTTTTAGAAATATGAAATACCTTTTTTTTTTCAAAAATATTAATAAACTATTATTTTCTTAATAATCGCTATATTATTGTCAATAATTCTATTATTTTGAATAGAAGCAAACAACTCTACTCAAAAACACTTATTAGATAGTAAAAAAATAAATAAATAAAATGAACCTATAAAATAGATTTATTCAAAACTCCTATCAACTTATTTTTAATTATTATTTTTATTATTTTTATGTTTTTATTTTATTTTACCAAAATAGGTTGAAGGCATGCTCTTCTATTTTTAACTAATGCTTTCTAACTAAGCTGCAAGCTTTTATCTAAAATTATAAGTGAATTATTTCTAATGTAGAAATTATTCGAAAAATAATAATAATCTTATTGTTCTCTTTTAGAAAAAAAAAAAAAAAATAGTACAGCAGAGAAAATAAAACATATCATAAAAAGTTAAGTATTCCCTACTATAATATATATATATATATATATATATATATATATATATATATATATATATATATATGAGCTAGGCTGAAATACTATTATAATATTTCCTACTCCTATCAACTTATTTTTAATTATTATTTTTATTACTTTTATGTTTTTATTTTATTTTACCAAAATAGGTTGAATGTTAATGCTTTCTAACGAAGCAGCAAGCTTTTATCTAAAATTATAAGTGAATTATTTATAATGTAGAAATTATTCAAAAAATAATAATAATCTTATTGTTCCCTTTTTCTAAAAGAAAAAATAGTAAAAATAAAACATATCATAAAAAGTTCCTACTAATATATATATATATATATATATATATATATATATATATGAGCTATACTGGAATACTATTAATAGTATAAGTTATTGGTGCTATTAAGTTTTTAACCCTTAAATTAAAAGAAATGTGGTTGAGATGATAGTGGGATCCTTGAATTTAATAGGTGGTTGGAGAAATAGTAAAATTTAACGGATGAAAATAATCAAAGGGGTTGATCTAAGGGTAGAAAACTTGATAGCACCAATAACTTGGTACTATTAATAGTATAGTAGGCGTACTCTTTCTCTTTCTCTCTCTCTCTCTCTCTCTTTATATATATATATATATATATATATATATAGAAGTGCTAGGTGTACACTCCCAAATGGGGTGTACATCCTACACCCACCCATCCTAGGGTGGGTATTCATCCACTCGTCACCATAGTTAGTTAATTCGCGAATTATTCGCGAATTATTCGCGAATTATTGAGAATCCGAATTAAACGTGCCGTCCCCGACTTTTTCCAAAAATTCGAAATAATTCGCGAATTTTTGAATCAAAAAGTATTATTCGCGAATTATTCACGAATTACGAATTTTTGGGTGAAAAATTCGTTCTTTTTCAAAGCATAGTTAGTTAATTCACGAATTATTCGCGAATTATTCGCGAATTATTGAGAATCCGAATTAAAATGATTTGTCGGGAATAATTTAAAATTATATTTTCTTTTGTTCTAAATGAATATTTTATTTATTTCTAAAATAAATTAATTAAATTATTTTAAAAAATTATAATTGTTTATACTAATAGTATAAATTTTTTATTTTTTTTAAATTTAATAGCCGAATTTTTGATCCCGAATTTTTAATTAGTGAACGTATTATTTTCGTATAAATCACGTATCCGAATAATTGACGAGCCCGATTTTTAGCCGAATTTTTCAACGAATTTTAAAATTATGATACGAATTTTATCCGTATTATATCCGTACCGAATTTTTGCCGAATCCGAATTAACTAACTATGCTCGTCACTCGATGTGACGAGTGGAATTCACCCACCCCTAGGATGGGGTGGGTGTAAGATGTACACCCCATTTGGGGTGTACATCTAGCATTTTCCATATATATATATATATATAAAATTAAGTTTTTATATTTTTAAAAATATGAAATCATTGGTGCATATAAATTTTAAATTTTTAAATGAAAAGATATGCGGTTAGGATAATAATAATTTTCTAAAATTTAGTGAGTAATTGGTGGAATAATATAATGAAAAGGGTAAAATTTTAAGCTAAGATATAAGAGTCCTAATTTTTTTAAAAAATAATAATTTTTACAAATAACAGTTATTTATTATATTTAAATGTTCGTATATTTAATATTTATATTAAATTTGATAAATAGATCATTTCAACTCTACTAAAACCTTACTGGATTATATAAAAAAAAAAAAAAAAAATCATATATAGTCCTTCTCCAGTCCTTAATTATATAGAAACCTTTTTAAAATCATTAATATTAAAAATAAAATTTTAATTTAAAAATTATAAAATATATGTACACACAAAAAAAAAAATTGTGTTTTAACTCTATCAATAGTTTGCTTTACATTTATCTATCATCAACGTCTTTTTTAAGTTAGTCAAAATTTTCTAACTTTAAAATATTATAAAATACAATGGAATGCTAACTCAATTAAATCTAATTACTTAAACAAATTAAAATATATAAATAAAAAATATATTAAATATTCACAGAAAACATAACATATTTTTACTTTTAATTAATTATTTTTATTTAAGAATAATAGGAGAAACAAATAATATTGAATTAAAAAAAAATAAAACAAAGTAGAGAAAAGAGATATTTATAAACTAAATCATAAACATAAGTTGAGTGTATCAAAATGGTAAAATTATATAGAATATCTTCTTTTTTTGATAAAAAATAATTTTCGGCATAATACTTTATTATTATTTATATTTAGGTATAATTAAAAATAAATCAGTCAAATAACCTTTAGTGAAGTATATTTTTAATATAATTTATAAATTTTTAGAAGCGCAAATGATATTGTCTATTATTTTTTTTATAACTTTTTGAAAAGAAATGCTATGCATATATCCGAAATCGAATGCACAATATACATCCCATTCATTCTGGGATGAAAATTTTTTCACTGATCATTTCGAAATAACTAATAAAATTTATCACATCTCAGAATTAATAGAAATATAAGATATACATAATTTCAGATGTACAAAAAGTAATTTTCTTTTTTGAGAGACACTTTTCAAATTATTCTGATAAAAATACAATAATAGTTAAAAATATGCCAGACATATACAATATTTAAAAAAGGCTCTTTATGAAAATGACCCTCTGAAAATTTGTATTTTTGAAAATGACCCTACAAAATTTATATTTACAAAAATAACCCTATGAGTGCCAACTGTGCGCCACGTGAGCGGGGGAGTTGGGCGTGTGACAAGTTGAACACTTAAACATGGGAAATGGTTTCCCGTGTTCTCTCTCTTGTAGCCTGAGCCCCCTTTCTTTCTTCTTCTTCCTTTGTCTCTCTCTCTCTCCCAGTAGCCCTTTCTCTCCCACTAGCGCTCTCTCTATCTCTCTCTCTCTCTCTCTCTCTCTCTCTCTCTGTCCGCAGCCACAGTCGCCGCCGCAGCCTGATTTCTCTCTCTCCCACTTGCAGCCTGATCTCTGTCGCACTCTCTCTCTCTTTTCTCTGTCCGTACTCTCTCTCCAACTAACTCTCTCTCTCTCTCTCTCTCTAGCTCTCTCTCACCCTCCCTCTCCCACAGAACTCTCTCTAGCTCTCTCTCAGCCTCCCACAGAACTCGCCCCGATGCGCCGCAATTCGGTAAATTTTAATTTTGTATTATATATAATTTTTTAGTTGTATATTGTTATTTAATTTACATCATTATATTGTAGACCTGTTTATATTCGGTAAATTCGAAAAAACTTTGCATGTCGGTTGAAGGCCATTAACCTGGCTTCACATGTAACTCTCACTTGCAATTTCAAGTGAAAGGTACATTATATTTTTTATTAGTATATAACTTAAGTAGAAATCACTGTTGGAATGTTATATAACTTAATTCAACAAAAATCTAAGTAACGAATATTATATTATTTATTGTTATTTTTAGTACATCATTATGTCTGGTGAATGTGTCTCGTTTTATATTCATTAGGACGGAAATTTAGTCGTGAACAATAATATACCACAATATATTGGTGGCTATAAAGAACTGATCGAAATTCGCTGCGGCATCACATTTCGAAATTTTGAAGCAGAAATATATAAGGTCACTAATTATAATCGAGCGGAGTTCTGTCTACGCATAACAGTTCGATATCCAATGGGACCTAATGAATGGAAATTACTTGACATATCAAGTGATCATGAGATTGAAGGCGTGATTAGTTTTTTCCCATTTCATGGTTGCATAAAAATATACGTAGAGAAGTAAGTATTGACGACACGTGACCGTCTAACCTCTGTTTACTCCACGAGAATGCGCAATAGTGATTACCAAAGAAATTATGTCGATTTGGAACGAATTCGTACATCAAGGTATGAAAAACTATTCAACTAATGTATTTCAATTTTTGTCCTTTATTAGTATAGGTGCGAAAAATGAATAATTTAGATTTTATAAGTATTACAGAGTGCTTGAAGTCCCATGTTTGTCAGTAAGTACATCATTATCATATACTACTGTGGATCCATCTTTATTCGGTGGAGTTGATGAGCGGTAAGTGATTATATAATTTAATTACATAAGATATGTTTGTTGTGATGTGATTTGTATTTATCTTTTATCGATGTTATATTTTTTCGTGACGTCCATTTGTATATATATTGGTATGGTGTGATGTGGTTCGTATTTGATGTGATGTGATGTGATGTGTTGTGCGGTTGTATTATGCCATTGTGTGATATGTTGTACTATTGTGTGATGTGATATTTTTTGTGTGTTGTGTTGTACTATTTGATGGTTTGATTATATTTTGTTGCTTGTTTTTTGTTTGTTTCAAAATTTTATACTGTTCATTGTTACTCTAAAATTGTATAAGTTTAGTTTTTTTAAAATTTGCCGTCTGGGTTGTGTGAAGGGGAGAACATGGGGAACCATTCCCCGTGTTCAACTTGCTCACGTGGCGTCACACGTGGTGCACAGTTGCCACCTATAGAGTCATTTTTGTAAATACAAATTTTGTAGGATTATTTTCAAAAATATAAATATTCAAAGAGCTATTTTCAAAAAAAAAACCCTATTTAAAAATTTAGAGGGCTAAATACGTAATATATTTACTATGCAGGAATATATATATATATATATATATATATATACAATTATTCCTGCAAGTAATTTCCCCTACATATTTTACAATTTACATCTACGAAAAAATTATTAAAAAAAAAAAAAAAAGAAATAAAGGCTAAAGCGCGCCTTCTAAGAAAGCTTGCCTCTTCTTTTTTACTGGCCCTTAGAAAAAAAAAAAAAAAAAAGAAAAAAAAAAAAAAAAAAAAAAGAAAAAAGAAAAAAAGGAACAAAAAAGAACAAGCCAAATCTGTGTACGAGAAGAGAGAGAGAGAGAGAGAGAGGAGGAGGAGGAGGAGGAGAGGGAGATATCCTTCTATGCAGATCTCTTCCTCTTCCCTCGGATGCGCCATTTCCATGTCCCCATTGAGATCTCCTCCCTTCGTCCTCTTCCTCTCTCTAAGGTTTCTTCTCATTGAGGTAGTCTAAGGCTCTTTGGTGGTGGTGTTGGTGGTGGGGGTGGGGGTGCTCTTTTGGGACCAACAATGGCGGTTCCCTGCGTCGGCGGAGGTGGTCTTCGTCCTCTTCGCGTTTTGTGATTTGGGTTTTCTCCTCCGACCCGGGTAAATGGGGTTTCCCCTCTCAAGACCTTTTTTTTTCCTTTTTTTTTTGTGTTCTGCAAATTTTTCCCCTTTTGGGGGGATTTTTAGGTCTTTTTCCCCTTTCAGATCTATGAAATGTGGGAGGAGTTTGGAAAGATGGGATCTTGATTTGGTGCGGATTAACCCAAGTGAGCTCATTTTGCACTCATTTGGGGGTTCACATCATGGGTTTCTTTGGGTGTTATATCACACAAGCATTTCCTCAAACACCTTTTGGAACTCCTCTTTTGTTGTATCTCTCTACAAGAACATGTTAATTGTTGTACAATGTGGGGTGATTATGTGGTTATTTCCTTGATTAATTGAAGGAACATGAAGCTGGGGACAAAGAAGGGATGGAAATCCCTGGTGCAGATACGAATGGGACGGAAATCCGCTACCCAGTTCTGTATGTTCCCGAAGGTCCGCTCGGCAGGCCAAACGCCGGGCAATGCGCCGGTTTTTCTGAATGTGTATGATTTGACCCCAGTGAATGGCTACATGTATTGGGCTGGTCTTGGGATTTTCCACTCTGGGATTGAAGGTATTGTTTTCCTTTTTCTTTTTGTTTGTGTTGTCACCTTCACTAATTGATCTAGATAAACATGTAAATATGTTATCTTTGAATTAGTATTATTGTCTTTTGTTTAAGGTTGTATATTTTTGTTCTTTCTATTATTGCTGCTTCGCTAATTTATGTTTGGTTGTTAGTATATATTTCCAAAATCTTTTGTTTTCGTTGGTGGGTGATTTATTTGTCTAGGAATGTTTAGCTCAAGCCTCGAAGTATGAACAACTGCAGATTTCTTGTCGAAGAAATTCGTTCAGTAAACTAGTTTTTGTTTTGATACCAATGAATATACTGTAGGCTAACATACTGTGTATTGCCATATATTGTAGTGTCATAATCATGTTAAATTTTGATCATTACGGAGTGACAAAGTTAGAAAATCCGTAGTTTTTGAACAAGTGCCAAAGAGAAGCAAATATTGACAACTAAAAGGAGAATTAAGGAAAAACTTTCATTCAAATACATCATGAAAGGTCTCGGAATGGGGATTAGGAAAGAATGGAAGAAGATAGGGAGAAGAAACACGATTCGTTTACAAAATTGCGCCATACAAATTTTCATTTGTTACCAAATTCTTCTAGTCTTTCCCTTTGTTTCTCACCAAAGGGTCATCTTTTGCCAACTTAAACTATCTAATTTGGAATTAAACTCTTCTAGGTATGATGCTCTTCAAAAGGTATCTCTGCCAAACTAATTGAGACATTTTTTGGTCTCCGTGGAACGAAACAGTGACCATCTTCATGCCAAGTGCAAAATATCTAGCTAATCTCATATTGGACTTCATTTTTAATTAGATCCAGTTGGTGTTGGAAAAGACTATCATAGATCTAACCGCAATACAACTCAAATTGACTTGCTCAGAAATATCTAACTTTACCTATCTATAAGTGGAATACATCATGATCGAATGGGAGGAATATTCGGACATTTAAGCCCTGTTTGGATGTCGGAATAAGTTATCCTCCGTATGATGATTTTCTAACATAATTGTAAGTAAGAAGTGCAATCTTTGTTTATTCAATGGCTTTGCTATCCATGGCTTGTTAGGATAGCATATTTCACCTACTAGATGATTTATCTTTTTCTAAAAAATGACTTGAAGTTCGAAGATGATATTTTATTCTAAACATTTGATCACACTCCTAATCAATAAAATGTCCTAATTTCTTGAGTAAATTAAGGGGATATACCAAACAAGGTATTCATGCATCCAAACAAGGTCGTAATAAATGACTTTGTCATTATTAGCCAAGAGCAATAAATTCGTGTGTTGACGAAAACAACAAATTCTGGTGTCATGCTATTCCTTTGCTCTAAAGTAACTGTGATGTGATCAAGTATTACAAGATTTGAGTGCCTGATAGTGAGTTCATATTTGTAATATCAAATTTTCTTTTTATTTGTAAAAAAATAAAATGTTTCTGAATGCTATATTTTGTGTCTATGTAGTTCATGGTGTAGAATATGCATTTGGAGCACATGACTACCCCTCAAGCGGAGTTTTCGAGGTTGAGCCTCGTCAGTGTCCAGGCTTCAGGTTTAGGAAATCAATATTTATCGGCACAACTTGCCTAGATCCATTGCAGGTTAGAGAGTTTATGGAGCTCCAATCGGTAAACTATAATGGAGATTCATATCATTTGATCGTCAAGAACTGCAACCATTTCTGCAATGATATCTGTTATAAGCTGACTGGCAATTCAATCCCAAAGTGGGTGAACCGGCTTGCGAGGATAGGTAACATCTCCTCTAATTGCATGCTTGATTATTAGGACTACCATTTAATTGTTCTGATTCATGAATTATGTGTAGTGCTGTTATATTTGTATTTGTTGCACGTGATTTCATACTCTAAGGCCCCTATATTGAAATTAGTTTGAGCTACTTGAATGACAGCTTTATGCAAGTCCCTTGAAAATAGTTTTTACCTCTCCTTAAGTGGCCCAAATGTCCTAATTCACTTAAGATAATTGATGTTCCTTTTGCGTTTAATATAGCATCATTTTTTCTAGCATAGTTTGATTGATGAAGACTTGGATAAAACAGCTTAACCAGGACAACTTTATCTGAGGTTTTAATGTTTGATTTTGCTATTTCTATTTAAATATATGATGGATTTGTATAGATAGTGCTTACCTTCTGATTGCTGTTATTAAAAATGAAGGTAGAGTTACTTGATTAAAACTATTATGTTACTGTAGTTGGCATAGAGCCTGCTATTTTGTAGGCACTACTACAATTTATCAAAATCTTAATTTACTTAGCTTCTAGTTATATTGTGTAACCAACTAGCCATGTTTGATCAGAGATACAATAACCCTTAATCAAACTGGATGCTTGATGTAGATTAGAGTAGTACAGTAGAGGAAATAGATAGAGAAGAAACAAAAAATGAGAATAGAGGAAAGAGGAAAGAGAAACTCTAGAGAACTCCCTAATAACATAAACAAATTTTCATTCTGTCATAAACTTCTTACAAAGAAGCCCTCTTATTTAAAGATTAATCTAAGATAAAATAATCACCTAACAAACAACCATTTTTGAAAATTCAAACTTCAAAATGACTCGTACCTATCCTAATAGCCAATGCTAATTCATTCTAACAAACTATTTCAAAGTTCAAATATTTAAAATATTCAAAATGCTTAAATTCAAAATTCAAACATATAAAATCCTAATCTAATGCAACTAGCTTGCATCAACACCTATGTTTGAGAAGGATAGGGCACTATTCATCCTGTATCTGCCCTTTATGGAACCAATGCCTCATCTAGCCTTCTTTTTAAAAAATGTTCCCACTTTTATTTTTATGTAGTGTATAGTCATATCATTTTAATATCATATCGATTTTTGAATTATATCAACTGCTATGTCTAAGTGTATAGTCATGTCGCATAATTAATTACCTTAAGTGTGTATAGTCTTTTTTTTTTTAGTCATGTCAGTGTTATGTCCAGTGTGTAGTCATGTTAAATGTTTAATCATATCGAGTGTGTAATAATAATAATAATAATAATAATAATAATAATAATAATAATAATAATAATAATAATATCATTTTTATTTATATCTAGTGTACAATTATATATTTTATATTATATTTGTTTTCAATAATGTCAAATCTTTTTTTTGAGTGTTTAGTTCTATCAAATGTTTAATAATGGCAATCATATAGTTAAATTAAATAATAATTAAAATTAATAAGTATTATTAAATTATTTGGGAAGTGGGGAAAGAGATTGGGAAAAAAAAATCTCTCCTAATTAACACATAAACTCACTTAAATATTATTGAGTTACTTTTTCTTTTATAATCCATCCAAATAAGGCTAGATTAGGAATTTTTTAAAAAAGAAGGCTAGATTGGAAATATTTTTTTTTAATAAGGCTAGATGTGGCATTAGTTCCCCTTTATGTTCAAAAGTGCCTCTCCGATTTCCATCATACCCTAAACCAAGGGCCAGGTAGATGGTATACACACTTCTGAGACTGGTCAAATCAAATAATATAGGTCAAGAAAATTCATGAATAACGAAACAAATATTATCGTATAAATTTAAAAAATATTAAATATACTGTTTGGTTGTGTCTGTTTGACGACAGGAACCTAATCTATAATACGATGGTCCTTGGTCCTAATCTGACAAGTTTTGACAAATTCATTTGATTATATATTTTTACTTCATAGTGATCCTGCTTGGCGTGAAATAGTTTACTCAAAATCTCCACAAAGCAAATAAGTAGGAGAAGAAGAGAGCAGGAGTCTAGAAGAACAAGAGAGCGGGAAGAGATTGTACAAGCTCACTGTGCCTGTTGAAGGGGAGAAAGGGAGGATTAAAAAGATAATTGGATGATTTCCCCAAGTAGTGAAATAGTCTACTAACTCCAAATCACGTAATGCTGATTTATGTTTGAATAGATACGATTAGAGCATTTTGTCCAATTGTGTTTAAAACTGTGTCAGTTTGTCTACGAAGGGCCAAATTCATAATTGGCTTGTTTGGCTCCAATTAGCAAGTCAAATAATCTATTTCGGTCAACCCAAGTTTTTGGATGTAACAAATGAGAATGTGGGTCAACTTTTTTTTTTTATTAATAGATAATTTATCACATGGTTTTCATCTGTATATTTTGATAGTATGTTGGGAGTCTCTCTTAAACTACAAATGTGAGGAAGTTTTGATCCTATTGGATTTCCTTTTCTAAAGAAATTATAAGGTAGTATGGACTGGATACTATATCTATATGTCCAACATAAAACATGACGTAACAGATTTTTGTATGTTTGTAAAGTTATCGGAGGACTTTGGAATTGTGGTGTCATTTTATGTTGAAAGAAACTTGTGGAACCGTAAAAACGAAAAAGACTCATTTTATAACAAATATTATTGCAAAGAGAGATCTCATTTTTATTGATCATATCTTATCCTAATATTTTATTTTCTTTTTTTAAAAAGAATTAGTAAAATATTGTAAAAAAAAGAAGATATATTTTCTGAGTGAAATATTAACTAGTCATCTATTAAGTGCCTAGCCTGCTGAATATGCTGGATAAATGGTTTTTCAGTTGGTCGCTCATTCTTCTAGGCACCCCAGTCTACACAAAGTTGCTAAACAGCGTGTTCTCTAGGAACATATAAGCACCAAGGAGACCAGCTAGGCACTTCTGCACGACCTTATATGAGTGAAATTTGAGAAGTAACTTTACAATGTAGTGATCTACATTCACACTTTCGCTACTTATGTTGCAGAATGTGGTGGATGAAGCTACAATTCAGGTGGAACTGTGTAAGATTTCATGGTCACATTGTTTTAAGGATATAAAAGGATCAATGCAAGATGATATATCATCTATTTTTGAATCTATTTGGTGCAGTGTTGTTGTTACTAACAAGTTAGATTTGTTCATAGGAATGGTTTGGAAAGTAGAAATGAAATGTCAACGACAAACAGATAATTTGTTTTTCTTTGTCAAGAAAAAGATGGATTTGTCCAAATTTTTATCGAGAGAGGAATATATTGCACTGACCGACTGACGTCTATTATTAACACGTCAAAAAAAGAATCTCAAGGGATTGAGAAGTCTCGACTTCTACAGTTTCCACCACAGATCATGGAACCTCAGTCACACGAAATGGGATTCTTGAATCAGGAACAGATTTTCTCAGTCCTGGCAAAATGAAAATTCTGCAAAAGGCGCCCTGTGCTTAAACTGTTGGGACTAAAGCTTAGTATAGTAAATGGAACTAAAACTTTGTTGTTATTGTTGCTGTAGTTATCATTGTCATACACATTTGTTTATTCTTGCTTTGACCGAGCAATAACCAACATATGTAATTGGGCTATATTTTAATTGGATTGCCATGAGAAATCAGCGTTATCTACCCTCTCATCGTTTACGATTATGTCTCCCTCCTTGTGTTTAGTGTATTTTTAACTTTGCTCGCTAGCATAATCTTAAAGTTAGTAAATATGACATGATTGAACATGTTATTCGTTCTCCTTCTCAGGTTCTGTTTGCAATTGCCTTCTTCCCGAGGCCCTCAAGATTAATGCTGTTCGGCATGATCCCGATTACCAAGCCGAAGACGGCGAGAAAATGAGGCTAACAAGTGCTCTGAGTTGCTTATCTTCTTTCTCCATGCGTCAGAGACACTTGTCGGCATCCTCCCTCTTCCTTCCATTTCCTTTAAATGGGTGCCTCCCACCGTGGGAGTTGAGAAGATCCAATACTACTAGCCCTTTGAAGGAGCAATAGAGTCCCTGTATCCTATCAATCATATCTGCAAAAAGCAAATGCAGATTTAGGTATCTTCCTCGCCCCTCCAAAATGAATTTGGTTAAGAATGGATATATGTTAGGTTATGCTCTTTTTTGATGCTCCTCGCCGAGATACGTGCTTGTTGTATAATTTTGTTCAGGTGGTTGTAATGGGATGTGGCTTTTTTTCTTGCTCTGTATTCATATGCTGCTGCATCTGAGTGTTGAATTAAATGGCTGTTCTCTGAGATACCAAATGCTTGATGAGAGCTTTCTCTTGTATTGATGTAGTTGTGCACAATGATGCAATCTACTTTGGAATATTGTCTTAGCTGTTGTAGGACCCTGTATGTCCTTGATCTTCTGAATTTTATATCATCCTGGGGTAGTTGTGACTTAAGAGATTCCTTGTATGATCTTTTATACTGCATGTTGCTCATTTATTTTTTTCTTTTTGTACGCTTTCGCACCGTGAAAAATTGGTCTCGCGACTTACAATATTATATCCTCTCACCTCTGTTAGCTAGTTTATTGTCCTCTGATCTGCTGAATTAGTGAGTTGGAGTCTATCATCTAGCTCATTTGTTTAATCAGTTTGAGAACGTTTGTAATGTTTGAAAATTCTGTGATCGGCGCAGTTGCATTGCAGTGGTGGATTCACATGTGAAAATAGTTCCACATGGAATAACAAGCAAGCAAAGGTTCAGATTAACATTACTGTACTCGGACCTGGAGGCTTCTGTTTACAAATCTTGCGAGTTCATTTTCGCTTCTTGTCATCGTTAAAGCTCTCATTCTCGGTTGCGAAAGAGCGAACTTTGCGGACTAGAAAAGTTGTTTCGCAAGTCACTTCTAATGTGCTTCTGCTTTGGCTGCAACAAGCAGCGCTGGATAAGGTTCGGGCCCCATGCATTTCTAAGTATGAAAAGCTTGGAAATTTTGGTGTTTCCAACATTTAGCATCTTAGTACACTGATGAAGTGATTGAGCTACAAGGGTGAAGATAAATGGACAATAATAGCATAGAATGAAAGAGACTAATCTTTTAAGGGAGGAGAAAAGCAAGCTAGCTAGAATTGTGCACTAGGTAGCTAGTAGGGTTGTGACACATGTCGCATCCTGGATGGGCACTACTGAGTTTGTATAGCTTTGTTATCTGTTGGAATAAAATAAATATATATAGAATTTTCCATCAAAAAAATGTCTCTTATTTATCCCATAGACAATGCTAAAGTCTTTTTGAATGTCCTCAGAATAAGTTACCTGATGATATTTTGTTTAGTATAATTTTTTTTTTATTCCTTCGAAAGAATGATTTGAATGTCGAAATAAGTTAGCATAACGGCTTTCAGGTTAAATGTTTTGAACGTCCAAATAAATTATCCAACACTAAATTATTTGATATAAAAAAATTTTATTAGGAGTTTTACTTTTTTCTTCTTAAAAAGATTTTGACATTTATAATTTAGGCTATATGTTAGGATGCATGAATATGTTATTCCGTATATTTTTTAAATTTATATAAAAATTATATAAATTTGATCGATAAGTAGTATAATCAAATATTTAAAATGAAATATTCCATTCGAACTTCAGATTATTTTTCAAAATAAAATAAATTATCTTATAGCTAAAATATAGTATCCTCCCAAATCATAAATAAATCAAACTTGTTATTTATAATCATATTAGAAAATTTTTATACAGAATAACATAACTTATGGAAGAATGAATTATTAATTCCCATATTCAAATACGACCTTAGAAGATAGTATATTTTATCTGTAATGTGATTTATGTTATTTCCGAATAATAATTTAAAGGGCCGAATATGAGATCTATTTTGGACATTTAATAATACTCCTAATCTACTGTACACTGCATGCTTGTAAAGTAAAAGATACCTATACATCCAAACAAGGCATAGAACATTTTCTGATGGTCTCTTTCCTCTGTTAATTCAACCTCTTAAGCTTTGTAAAATCATGGCATCATCCTAATGGATAGTTGCACCAACCATCTGATTCTTTCAGTAAATTGGATTGGAAATTTGGAATACCCACATATAATTAAAGAGAATCCAAAAGTTTTTTGTGTGGTAGTTAGAGGGCAATTACGCCAAGTAACAGTTTAAAAGATTTAGGAGCAATCTGAAACTGCACTAAAAAGTTTTTTGAGGACCACCAGTACTGCAATTTTATCTGATGAAAAGATGGGTACAAATTCTCTTGAAAACTCCTACTCATTATTTATCTTAATTTGCGATAAGAATATAAAGAGAAGAATGATCCTATGTTTATGTATAGTGGCTGAGCTTATTGGGCTCTCTCTTTTTGAAAAAAAAAAAAAAAAAAAAAGATTAATTATTGTTTACTTTTGCTCAATCATGCTAAAGAAACAGAGCTCAATCATGCTAAAGAAACAGAAAAACAGTAGTAAGTAGTACACTAATTAATGAAACTTTTATACAAGATTGCTAATACTTAATTGCATCAGAGCAAACAAAAATATCTTACAACACCCTACTGTGTACAATTACAATAGTAAATATACCTCCCACTAAAATACTACTTCTGTTCTTAGTTAGCACTACAGCAGCTCCTGCAGCAGCAGCAGTGACAGCGGGGAGAAGATACCAACAAATTTTACATCACCAATAATCACATTAATCATAATAATAGTAAAAATAAAACCCCACTAAACTCTACATCCCATAGAGACTGACCAAATCCATCATGTAGTTATTATAGCTATAATCAGGTATGTACATAAAATCAGTTTCTCCCTCCACCCCAAATTCTCCAACTAAAGATTGGTATGTGACAGTTGAGAAGGATGAGCTAGGACTACTTCCTCCTCCTCGGCCTCCGCTGCCGCCGGAAGCTCCGGTAATGCCGGCCGTGAGCTTCTTAATCTCCTCTTCTGCTTCTGAAAGCCTTTCCTTGAGCTTCAATACCTGCATGCCCCCACAAGAACGCAGAGTAAAAAACTTAAGTTGCGCTTCGACACGTAAAACAACTGTTTTTTCTGTAAAAGCTTAAGCTGCGACGATAATATGTATATCTTATAGCTAGAATATTTTAATATCTTATAGCTAAAGTTAAATGAAAGGTAGCTTTCCTTCTAAGCATCCCTCTATATATATATATATATATATATATATATATATATATCTATTACAGCTAATCCAAACTAATCCCAAATTTAATAACAACAACTACTCCTGCTGCGCTCAAGGGAGCACTAGTTAGTTTACTTGCGCATGAAACTCGATCTGCGACAAAAATTTGGATCAATCCGAGATCAAAAGTGAGAACACGAACACGAATACGAACATGAATACGAATACGAATATGAATACGACCTCGTTCTCGAGATGGCATTTCTCGACGACGGTGGCGTCGTGCGCGGACTTGAGCTTGACGTACTCGTCCTCGATCTGCTTGCTCTTGTGGCGCGCCCGGCGGTTCTGGAACCACACGGCGATCTGCTTGGGGTCGAGCCCGAGCTCGGTCGCCAGCTGCACCTTCCGCCCCGTCTCCAGCTTTCGCTCCTCCTCGAAGCTCAGCTCCAGGAACTTCACCTGCTCGTCCTTCAGCCGCCGCTTCTTCGCCTCCCCCGACCCGTCTCCCCTCCCCTTCTTCCTCCTGCGCCGCGCCCTCCTCGCCTCCCCTGTTTATTATATACATACATACATACGTACGTACGTACGTACGTACATATACTTGCATGGTAAATATATACATGCAACTCTTTAAACGTTGATTAGAAAGAAATTGAAAGAGAACGTACCATTACCATTCGGAGCAAGAGAGTAGAAATTGTTGTTGCTGGATATGTAAGCAGAGGAGAAGAGTAACTGATCCTCCTCATCTCCTTGGCTCATGCCATCCTTAGTCATTTTCTCTATCTCTACTTTATCTTTCTTTACTTCCTCTTAGGCCAAATCTCTCTCTCTCTCTCTCTCTCTCTCTCTATAACTGCTACATATATAGCATAAATCTCTCTCTCTCTAGAGTTTGAGAGAGAGAGAAAGATTTTTTTTTTTTTTTTTTTCTTCCTTTTTCCTTCTTTCCTTTGCTTTTGTTTTTGATTTCAAGAAGAGGAGTGTTTCAGGATGATTCGGTGGAAATCCTCTTACATTTATAAGGGAGTAGAAGTTTTGATGGACAAAAATGCCCTCCGAAATAGGTTCAATTAGCTGAAACGCCACTTTAAAATATGTATTTCTTTTTATTATTATTATTTTTAGAAAATATTTTAAATTTAAACAATACTCAGTTACTATTGTTTTCCTCTATATATTCAACCACTTCTTAATTTTTTTTCAGTAGTATTAAATTTATGTTATTTAATTACTTTTAATAATCAATATTCAATTTTAATTATGTTATCTAATTTAATTATATACATATTTTTGGTTAAATTATATAGTTGATCCTAGACGCGTGATATTGTAAATCTCATATCTTAATTTATTTTAATTTTAAGTTTGAATTTTTTAAAAAATCCTAATCAGTTTATACAAGCTAATTTAGTTGACAAATATCTTTGTACTATTAATATAAAAATAATGTAGCAGTGTTATGATTAATGTGATCCGATAATAATTAAATTATCACACCACCTAAGTACACATCAGCAATAAAGCACTATTTAGCTAATTATTAAATTATATTGTA
Source organism: Tillandsia leiboldiana (assembly GCA_029204045.2). Classification (NCBI taxonomy): domain Eukaryota; kingdom Viridiplantae; phylum Streptophyta; class Magnoliopsida; order Poales; family Bromeliaceae; genus Tillandsia; species Tillandsia leiboldiana. Next base: position 5,762,271 of record CM055063.1, on the reverse strand, counting down.
AAATTTGATTACAATTATTTATAAAAAAATTCAAATCACAAATTATAATAAATCATAGTTTGTAAACTAAAATGTCTGAGGATCAGTAGTATTGTTTTAACCTATATTTATTTAGGAAAATGCTTATGATAAATTACACTTTGATCCTCAAATTATGATTCGCATGGCACTATACTTTAGTCTGTATTATTTCTACATCAACTATTTTATTAATATTTAATCAGTTCAATTAAATTATAAAATTTAATTATAATAATTATAAAAATTAAAGTTAAAAGATTAATATGTTACACATCTTATAGTTTGGGAATTAAATGTGCAATTTTTCAAAATAAGTGTACGATGTACATTTTATTCATTCCAGAATAAAAATTTAGTCATTATTAATTTTGAAATAATTAATAAAATTTATCTTATTCCGAAATAAGTGAAATATAGGATATACATATTTGATGTACGACTGGTATTTTTTTTTTTTATTTAATAGAAGTGTATCATGTGAATACAGACACTTTGCTTTTCAAAATTACTGGATTCTCGAAAACAGAATGAAGATTTAGTTATTAGTTATTTCAAAATAATTAATAAAATTTATTTTATTCTGAAATAAGCGAAATATAGGGTATAACTATTTGATGTACGACTGATATTTTTTTTTGTTTTTTATTTAATAGAAGTGTATCATGTGAATACCCTCAGCAGACACTTTGCTTTCTAGAGGCTACTGGATTCCAGGAAACAAGACTACAAAGGTTGATGAAAAGGTGAAATGATCAAAATGCCCCTAGTTGGTGGAGGGGATAATTGCAAATTTCCGCTGCTCCTTTTGGGTGAGGAGGGCGGCCAGGGAGCGACACGTGTCGCGAGAGGTGGCGCTTTCCGTGTAAAGGCTAATGGGGACCGCAGGGCATTTTGGGAAAATAAAATTAATAATAATTTTCTATTGATTAATTGTTAAGCTTCTACTTGCGGCTTTAACCAAAAAAAATAATAATAAAAAAAACAAAACAAAACAAAACAAATCACGTGGACTGTGATTTTGAGATGGAAAATGCTACTTGTACACCCCATTTGGGGGTGTACATCGCACATCCCACCCATCCAATGGGCGGGGTGTGCTGAGGGGTCACTTCACAATTTGTGAAGTGACCCCCCACCCTTAGATGGGTGGGTGTAAGATGTACACCCCCCTTTGGGGGTGTACATATAGCGTTGCTTTTTTGAGATTGTGTTATAAAATATATATATATATATAGTTCAGCTGGAATACTATCGATAGCGTCAAATAATTAGTGCTATCAAAATTTTAGCCCTTAAATGAAAGTATGTACGGTTAAAATTACAGCGGTTCATAAAATTTTTACTATTCAACCAACCATCCACTAAACTCTAGGGGACCACTACCATCTTAGCCGTACATTTCTTAATCCATTGGTTAAAAATTTGATAGTACCAATGACTTGGTGTTATTCCAGCTTAATTATATATATATATATATATATATATATATATATATATATATATATATATATATATATATATATATATATATATATATATTAAAAAATAAAAAATTTAAAAGTATTTTAAATTTTTTTTTATTTTTGTTATTATCGAAATGCTCCGGATTCAAATTCTGAGATGTAATTTAAGAGAGATTTTAAATTTCGGAGTTCATTTACATGTCTTTTTACAAGAAAGTCCACAGAACGCGGTCCATACAGTAACCACTGCATGTTTGTAATAGAGCATAGTGAAAAATAAATATAAATAAATGATTAAATAAAATTGTTAATTTAGAAAAATAAATATTTTATTTTATTGTGCATTTTATTAGGATTAATTTTATATAAATTTCTGTAAACATATTAACCTTAAATACTTAATTTTAGTTAGTGAGTAATATAAATTTATATTTTTATTTTTTAAAATATTATAAAATATATTTGTAAGGATAAAATTAATATTTTATTTATATTCGGTTAAAAAATAAATAGTAAATTAACGATAACAAAATAAAAAAACATATATAAACTATTTTAAATTTTTTTAAAAAAATAAATATAAAAAATTAAACTTTTAAAAAATATATGGGTTCGGATCCAAACTCAACCCACCTTAAAACCACCTCGGTTCGGCTCGCTCAAATTCATAAATTATAAAAATTATAAACAAAAAAAAAAAGAAAATTATTGTTAAATTTTTTTATTTTTATATTTTATTTTAATTTTATTTGAATTTTTACTGGATAGATAGAAAGACAGATAAAAAGTTTGGGACCAGCATCATCGAAAGAAATTTTAAAATTTAAGAATCTAATTTTTTTAAAAAAGAAGGGTTGGATATCATAACGAAAGATCAAGTAAAATTTAGGACCATTAGTGCAGTTAATCAAAATGTTAAGAAAGGGAAATATGTTTGCAAACCCCTTTGACTATAGACAACTGTGAAATAGGCCCTCAAATTTAATTACCTTTTCTATTGAGACGCCTTTAACTTTTAATTTTTGAAATTTGAACGATTCTGGTTACTTTAACTAAAAATCTGTTAAATTTAATGCTTTATCAAGTATCAATCAATATACTAAATTCAAAAAAAAATTGAAATTTGATGGGATCTCAATGAAAATAAATAAATGAATTAAATTAAGGCCTTGTTTGGAAATGTATTAGGCTAAATAATAAATAATAATTTATTTAAAAAAATTTTAAACGTACAAAAATAGTTACTTTCAAATTTTTACTTTTTATTATCAAATAAATATTTTAGATAAATTACTGCCGTACGTACATTTTAATATACAATATTTTATTTAAAAAGATAAAAAATAAATAAAGGAAAAGATGAAATTCCCATAATGCCCCACACAAAAGGACAAATTGGGAAACACCCCATTCATAATTTCTATATGCAGAAACGGACGTGGTCGACTAAGTGCCGTGCACTTAAAACTCCCTTTTATTTAAGGAAAATGCTATGTGTACACCCTTAAGGGGTGTACATCTCACACCCCCATCCATCTAAGGGTGGGGTGTGATGATGGGTCACTTGATGTGATCCGTAAAAGATATCGCCATTATTAAAATGGTGGAGATGTATGATGTACACCCCTTCGGGGTGTACATGTAGCATTGCTCTCTATTTAAAATGAATATTTATTAGTTTTTTTTTGGGGAGTTAAAATAATTTTTTTTTTTTTTTTTAATATGTTCATTCTCATGTGTATTATTTAATTTAAACTTAATGTACATATTATCACAATATATATACTTTGTTCTAAAATGAGTATTAATAGAACTTATACTTAATTGTGAAAAATATTTTAGCTAAGAATGCCTTAATTTGTACATGACGAGGCAAATTTTTTTTTTTTTTCTTGAGAGAAAAATAACATAATAATCATTTTATTTATTTTAAAATAAATTTAGCTGAAAATGAGAAGCAATTACGTTTCGAATTCAGAATCTCGGATATCAACCATCAAGTTCTTTACCACTTGTGCTGATACCAGTTGAAAATGTGAGAAAAACTTTTATTTAGCCATTGTTTAAGGTTGATAAACATAGAACTCAATAAATATATGATGTTATCAGGTAAAAAGATCCTCGTGATCTTAAGTAGTCCTGTAGTTTTTGAAACGTAAACTAAAGTAGCATCAGAGTTCGCAGTTTTGAATCTAATTTTTTTTTTTTTTTATCTTTGATTATCCATCTAAAAAATAATCATGCACTATAATAAAATTAGGTTATAGGGATATATGTTTGTGATACTTGTGTCCCATTTATAATCAATCTATATTCAAAATTAGGTTATAGGAATATATTTTTGGAACACATTATAGTAATGTGTCGTAATACACCCTAACGACGGGACATATAGCGACACTAATGACAAGTGCCGGTATTTTTTTCACTAATATTTTTTTTAGTATTTAGTAATATTTAAAAATGTCATTATAGTATAGTTTTATTGTAGTGATGATTTAGTAGTTATTAATCTAAAATATTTTATGCTACTATTTCAACTATAATGAATTGGAAGTAGGAATTGAAATTAAAGATATACTATTAAAGCAAACTTTGCTATGCCCAAGAAAGCAAATACCAAACTTTTTTCCAACTGTAACCCTAATAATGCTTTGGGCATTCTTACATGCCACTCCTATATTTGCTGATATTTACAGTTCTATGTTGGACAAGTCAATTTGCATAAAATATAAGGTAATACTGATCATTTCTAGCATAGTTAAGATAAAAACAAGATGATTGATATTCAAAGTCTCAAATTTAAAATATATGTTTTATATTTTTCAACTTCGGAGTTTATTTTTAAAAAATAAATGAAACGAAATATATATTTTACTAATTTTTTCTCTCTCCTTCCATCATAATAAATAAATAGGCTATACAGTGACAATTATTAAATTGTCGTTGAAAACACAAAAAATGTGCTATCGCAGTTGTAGCGACGGTTTTACAGCTGTCGCATATAAAGAAGTCACTATTTATTAGTGGCATTTTTGAACTATCACTATTATTTAGCGTAATTTTTTTAAAATATTACAACATATATGTATATTTTTTATTTCAATTTTGATGACATATAACAATAAATTTTGAACTATCGCTATTAATTTAAATAAATAGCTACATTTTTTGTTCAACCGCCGTTATATATCAATACAAGTAGATTTTAATAGTTTTGTAACAACCATTCTCCAACCGCCACTACTACTAGTTTAAATCAAAAAATTTTATAATAATAATTTTTAACTGTGTAATTGAGATATCTAAATAAAAATAACAATCTTAATATTTTTTCACATATGCAAATAATATTCAAATTTTACTGTTTTTTAATAAACTCAATTAGTATGACTGATCAATATAAAAATAAAAAGAAAATGCACTTTCAATGCACTTTCAATGTTTAAAAATATATAAATATCATCAACTAACTAATCATTTAAATAATATTAAAATAATAAATATTCCAGATAAATTGTGTCTACCTATAGCACACTTATTAACATTAAGATAAAAAAAAAAACAAACAAACAAAACAAAACGAATTCTTCCGATACTCCAAAGTCCTTCAACATTGATCAAGTACGAATATATTCAACCAACAAAATTAAAACATAAAAATATATAAAATCTTAGCTCTAGTATCATCAAATCTCAACTATAGAATTTTAAAATTGTATTGTACTTACGAAAGTAAAGGCCAAATAATACTTTGGAGCACAAGATCTTCAATAGTTTTAAACTTTTCATATAATCTAATTAACTTTCCAGAAAGAATCATTGTTATTTCAAAAAAAAAATTCCAAACTGATTTCCGACTTTTCTAAAATATATAATTATATCAGTAATATATATTTAGTTTTTAAAATAATATTGTAATATAATACTTGTAAGAAAGGAATTAAAGAATCATAAATGTGATCTCCAAAATTGTATAAAAAAATAATTTGAAAATTAAATTGCTCTTTGTTATGTATGATACTTTACCCATGCAACTTTTGCATTTTTTAACTTCCTTCTATTTATCCGAAATGGCTGCGAATATAATAGTTTTTAAAAATTGGCTTTTAAATATCTTTATTTAAGATTAATAATTTGAATATATAGATACATATGCAAAAATAATATTTACTTTACTATATTATACATATTTATATACCTGACGTGGTGAAACGAGATCACAGGAAGAAAATAATTCAATTTTTTACTGTAAATTTATTTTTGAAGAACCTTTATTTTCATAAAATATTATCATAATATTAAGATAATAAAAATATAAAAATTTCTGCCGTTCCTTTAATTTATCGGATTGTGCGTGGTACATCATTATTAATTAGGTTAAAAGATTAAAGAAAAAAAAAAACATCTTTGATATGGAAAGCATGAAATGGTTTTAAAACATTAAGTCCCTCGACTATAGGTAATTTTGAAAGAAATCCTTTATTTTTTTTAAACTCTTCCACAAATTAAAACAAAATCAAATTCAAATTTAAATACAATAAATTTTAAAAATATATCTCATCATTCAAATTCAAAACTATAATACGAGATCAATTTTAAAATTTAAATGCAAATTCAACTTTTAGTTTTATTTGTTTCTAAATTTAGAATTTGGATTATAAAAATTTTAAATCAAATTCATATTTTAATTTCAAATTCAAATATGTATTCAAATTTTAATTTTAAATTCAAAGTCAAATCTGTATTCAAATTTTAAATTTAAATTTTTAATTTATATTAAAATCTTGAATTTAATTTGCAAACATACAACATTATTAAGAATTATTTATTTAGCATATATATATATATATATATATATATATATATATATATATATATATATATATATATATATATATATATATATATATGAGTCCCGTAATTATGTTATTGATAACACCAAATATTTAGTGCCACCAAGTTATTGATAATATTAAGTTTTTAATTCTTGAATGAAATGATGTACGTGTAGGATAATAGTGGGCCCCTTAGGTTTAGTGGGTGGTTGAAAAAATAGTATAATCTAAAAAACGTAAATGATCAAAGGGTGGATCTAACGGTTATAAACTTGGCAGCACCAAATATTTTGCGCTATCAATAACATAGTAACTAAATTCATATATATATATATATATATATATATAGTAAAATTTATATACTTTTAAAAATATAAGCCAACTGTACTTGTAAATTTTTTATCATTAAATTTGCATTGAGATTTGTGCCATTGTAAAGGCAACTAAAAAAAGAGAAAGAGAAAATACAATAACACATATCTCAATACAAATTCAATGATAAAAAATTCACAAGTATACTTGACTTGTGATTTTAAGGCTGCGTTTGGTTTGGGTATAAGCGAAAATTGGTTATTCCTGGGATAGGTGTAAATTCAGGTATAAGCAGGAATTAAAGAAATTTTGTGTTTGGTTTAGTATAAGAGTTGTACCAGGAATAAGAAAAATTGTGTTGGATAAGCTAAAGAGGAATAAGAAAAATAGAGGGGATTAAAATTTTAATTTCAGATAAAAATTTAACTGATATGATTTTAAATATTTAATTTAAAATATTTATTAAAAAATTTATTAAAATTTATATTTTACTTATATATATATATAAATTATTAAAATTTTTTTGGTTTTTAAAAGTTTATAAATTTTTAAAAATTCAATAATTTGTATATAAAAATAGGTATAAATTTAAAAATTTTAAACATTTGGTATAAATTTGTATAGATTAATAAATTATAAAAAAAATTAAAAAAAATTTAAATTTTTAGATTTATTAAAAAATAAAATTAAAAATTTTTAAATTTTAAAAATAAAAAAAATTAAATTTTAAATGTTATAAATTTAAATACCTTATAATTTAAAAAATTTTAATTAAAAAAAAAAGAAAAAAAAAAAAAGAAAAAAAGAAAGAAAGGTGGAACAAACTGTTCCACCTTTTGGGGGAACAATTGTTCCCCCAATACCAGGTTATTCCGGAATAACCCGGTATGTGGGGGAACAGCTGTTCCCCTCCTCTTTTTTTCCTGTTTGGGTATAAGGGGGGTATAACCTCCTTATCCCCCTTATACCCGATACCAAACGCCTCCTAAAAGTATATAAGTTCTACTATATATATATATATATATATATATATATATATATATATATTGTTAATACACTACAATAAAATTAAATTATAGGGACACATTCTTGTGACACTTTTATATAAGTGTCTTATCTATATTCCATCTATATCTAAAATTAGATTATAGGGATACATTTTTAGGACATATTATAAAAATGTGTCGTTATACACCATAAGGACGGCACATATAGCGACACTAATAATAAGTGTCGGTATTTTTTGTGGCGATATTTTTTTTAGATTTTAAAAATACTTAAAAGTATCGCTATAACATAATTTTATTGTAATGATAGTTTAATAATTAGAATCGTGTCATCGTTAAGAACAGTTAAGTAGCAATAATGATATAATAACCACACAAATATATTATAAGAGCAATGCTACCATTAAATATCTAATGGGTAGGGTAATTTTAAGGGTCACTTGAAGTGACCCTTACCACACCCCCACCCATTGAATGAGTGGGGATGTATAATGTACACCCCGAAAGGGATGTACACATAGCATTTTTCATATTATAAACCGCCGTAAAAAAATAAATAGTTTTAAAAGCTACCATTAAATATTTTATTTAACTATATTTTTACAATCCGTCACGAAAAAAAAAAAAAAAAAAAAAAAAAAAAGAGCGGAGTGACAGAAGGAGAAAAAATTGCTCTCAGTATCTACCGTGTACGATCAACTCTACACAAAAAATTTCAACAAAATGAGTAAGAAAAATACTTTTACAAACAAAATACTTGAAAAAAAAAAATTGATTCAAAATATAATTAAAATCTCTATTTTTGAGCTATCATCAACTTTACTTCTTTTAAAATACCTTTTGTTTTAAGTTAGCCTTGGCATTACTCAAGACCTGGAACCCCACCAGCTTGTGTCTCAGTACTGGGAGTTGGTAGAGAGAGAGAGAGAGAGAGATGTGTGACGAGGAGGGGATGGAGAGAAGAGGATAAACTTCGGGACAGGTGTGGGCACATGGGGCGCACAAAATGATTATGACACGTGTCGTGCTAATACGAGCTCCCACGAGAGGGCCCCGTAGGCCCTGTGCTACCACGTGTCGATCCCTGGGCACTCCAAACGTGTCGGCGCCTCTCCCTCTCTCGCGTCCCATTCGCCGTCCGAGCACTGTTCCCTGCACCCGGTCTATAATCATATTCCCTACTCCTCCTACCTCTCAAAATAAAAAAATCTAACTTACAAAATTTTTAACTTTTCAGAATATTCATTATTGTTGGTTCGAATATATACATGTTTAGCACAAATCTGAACTAGGATCTATATATATATTTTAAATTTTTACATTTTTTACCTTATAATTGTTTAAATTTGTTTAATTTTAATTATTGGACGACTTTTTTTATTTTACACTGATGATGTTGACTTGAGTTTTTGGCACAAAATTAGAAATTTGTACAGATTAAGTAGTTGGATCAGTCAGAGTAAACTACTGTTCATATAATAAGATAAATTATACGTACATGCATGTGGACTCTTATCAGAATAAACAGATACAGCAGGTGCATGCAATAAATTTTCTTTTCATGAACTTAATGTTGGTGGCGGCTGTATGTGTACGTACTATTTCCTCTCTCCTCCCACTGAGAGTGGTAATGTGGGGGTGAGGGACCAAAATTAACTTTGACTTTTTGTAGTAGTTATGTGGATGGAAGAGTCACTCTCACTGGCTTTTGCTTCTGCTTTTTACATTTGGCCTTTTCTTTTCTGAGGGACAAATCTATTTGACTCAAAAAACTTTTTCCCGATGTTGGTCGTATCTAAACTCCTTAATTAAACAGCTCTATTAATTTTACCCACTCATTTTCCATCTTATATTTCAACATTACAGTTCATTGAGTTACTATCTTTTTTTCCATATAAAAATTGAATCATTACAGTGAAAAAATGATGTATACACAAACATGCAATAACTTTTAACTCCTACGTTAGGATTTAACAAAAGCGTAACTGAAAATGTAGGAACTGCAATCAAATTTTAGTGAAAGTTTAGGGTCTTGATTGTTAAAATCAGAAGTTTGTAGAATAAAATAAAACTTGTGTCGGATCGTTGATACTAATCATTAATCTTAAATGTATAAGCAGCTGTTAGAAATATGTAATCTATTGATCATTTAAAGCGCGCGTACAGATACAATGTCTACGGATCTCGATTATAACACTTCCTAGCCACTTCGAATATGACTCGACCTAATCCAATCTTACGTCATTTCGAACGTGATTCGATCGATACAACCTAACATCCCATCATAGGTTAATTAGAATGTGAAAAAAGCTCAGTGTACACCTCATTTGAGGTGTACATCTTACACCCCACCCATCCTAGGGTGGGGTGAATTTCACTCGTCACTTCGAAGTGACGAGTGGATGAATGCCCACCTTAGAATGGACTAGGTGTAGGATGTACACCCCAAATGGGGTGTACATGTAGCATAGCTCTTAGAATGTTGGTCTCTTTGAGCTAATAATTTAATGTTATGTTCAAAGAGCTGCAATCCTTTAACTATTTTTTTTTTTTTTTTGGATTAAAAACACCATGTCTATCAGATAACATATCGATGGATTCATGAGAACAAATTTATGGATACAAAGCTATGCACATAAAATAAATCATCATTTAATTAGTAGTAGGTGACAGTAAATAACTAAGGTATTAAACTTAAAGTTTGAGCACTAACCGAAAACTCATCTCAATTTCTCAATACTATGTGAAACTTCGATTATTCTTTTTGGCTAATTATACTTTCTTTTTGCTTCTCAAGTAGAAAAATTACGGTGGCACAATAATAAGAGAAACCTTCTTTCTATGCGAAACTCAACAAATTTTTTTTTTTTTCCTTTTTTTTTTTTTTTTTTTTTTTTTTCTGGTTTTAGATGATTAAACCATATCGATTGATATGGTCAAATCACTTTCCGAAATTAGATGGATATTTTGTTATCTTAATCATGCCATAAGAAAAAACTTGGTTACACTCCTGAATTGACCAAGCCTCATGTAAAGCTAGCATAGCTAACCCATGCTTAAATCTACTTATATAATTTCCTAAAATATATTAATGCAACATCTATTGCTAAAAAGAATTTATTTACTAATCCAAAAAGTTCAAGGAGCCTAGATTATATATCTTTTACTCATAGTTAATTCACTTATGTAGGGAGCTCCCTTAATTATGTGCACCATTTTCAACTAGCCTTAGGTTAGCCCAACATTAATAGTGAGATTACACCAGTACGTAACTTACAAAACTTTACAAGCAGTAGTGCTTAAAACTTACATTGTGTGTTTATTATAACTCTCCTAACTTAGAACGTACATGAAAAGAACATTGACACTACAAACCAATTAGTAATTAAGATTACTGCAGCAATATTCCGTATCCATCGTGACAACGAAGTTTGTGCTATAAGCTTGCATGTCAAAGCCTTGCTTGCTTTCTAAAAGCAAATGCACAAGCAACTTTTATGAGCTCTATTTGTCCATGGCCCCCTGAGGGTATAGGAGATTCATGCATGTGCCCATTTTTCCTACACCTCCATTAACATAGTTAGTTCAACTTGTCTCGACCCAGGTCACACCGACGACTCGTCAACATGATGTTCGCGAGTTAATTTATGGTGGCTCTGATCGATCGTGGAATACGCAACATTAATTTTGTCTTTGTAAAAGGACATAGCAAAAGGTAGAAGCGAATGCATGGGTGGGAGAGAGCCTGGGAGAATAAAATGGAAAGTTGTGGGGGACCCCATGAGGTTGCAGGCATGGTTTGATTTTGCTTCTATGTGGAAGTTCTTATCCTCAGCCATTTTTAGAAGTTCATACTTGGTTTCTTTTGCTCTCTCTCTCTAGAATTTGCTCTATGTGTACATTAGTAGCAATGCCTATCTCCATTTTCACATGTAGGGTTTTGCTTACCAAACTCTCTTACTAGAACTCAAGGGTTCTTCTAGACGAAAGGTTTGGTTAGTCTCACCGGATGTGGCAATGTCGGTAGACCACATTCATTGTAACAATCCAATTCATCATCTTCTTAATTAATTAGCTCCTTAATATATATGCATGATTCAATATATATAGTCCTGCTTGTATAATTGTATACTATATATATATATATATATAGTCCTGCTTGTATAATTGTATACTATATATATATATTGATAGCACGGGGTCTTTGTACTCAAATTTTTTGGGTGATGGAACATATCATCCGTATTGATGATCTGATCTGTTAGACGTGATCTAAGTGAAAATATGTAAAAATTAATTTTTATATTTTTTTAATATTATTTGATTAGTGACTCAAAGGTTTTGAAAATTAATAATTTTAATGACCGATATAATATATTTATAAATTTAACGATGTAAAATAATTTAAATCTAGTAATTACCTGACGAAAATATTTTTTACTATTTAAAATAAGGTCAGTACCTCTAATATAAAATTTAAGTTTTTTTATTATTATTTTTTATAAAATTTTTAATTTCAATCATTCATGTTGAGAATATCCATTTCATAAATAAATAATACTGAAAAATTATAAAAATTAATTTTTAAATACTTTCAATAATACAAATCATGTCAAATGTGGCTAATTTGTTGATTTGAATATCTCTTCATCAAAAAATAATTTTGACACTTCCGAAGCCTTCATGTTATTACTATTATACTCGCGCCCTGGATTCGAATATATATACCTTGGTTTAAATTCTTCTTTAATCATGCTTTTTTCAAAAACTCTGTAATATTATTGTCACATGCTCGAAACAGAAAGTACTTTAACACCAAAGTCCTGCCGGACGGGAAGCAAAAATAACAACCTCAAGGTGGTAAATTCAAGCAATAAATCTCTCATCTGGATGAAGCACTTCAAAGGGATTTTGGCATATATTTGTTTTTTTGTTTAGATAAAAATAACACACTATGTACCCACTTCATTCGTTTAGTATATGAGCTTAGCTAGTGTAGTTGAGCAAACATAGCCTCCAAAAAAAACTATAAAACAACTTGAAAAAACATAAATAAATAGATAAATAAACCACCCATTGAAATCAAGTCAGTAAGAACTCTTGTTATTGTTCACATGTGTTGATTATTGACAGTGGTTAGCTAATACATTTATGTAGAAAATTTTAGTTCTTAAACATTACTGATATGGCCAGAAATTTTAAAATTTATATTCAATGCACTCTTTTATGTCCGAATTTAAATTTTTTTGATATATTTAAAATATAAGTTTAAATTAAATAGAAAAAAATCAATTAAATTAGACTTTCTGCGAAACAATTGTTATTTTTTAAAAACTTTTAAACTATACGACAATAATATTTTTAATATTTATATTCAACATGTTTAAGCATAAATCTTTAAAAGTTAGCTAGTCTTTATAATTTTTTTTGGAGAAAAGTTCTACAAGATTCAACCTATAAAAATAGAACTTTTTCTATTTTTGTCTCTTTTTGAGGGTGTAGGACCAATGAAACATTGGCATTAGCACGTATGTTGGAGAGAGGGACACGTAGTGTTTCTGATATTAATATCTTTGTGGGAGATGGTCCCACCCAAATATATCCAACAAGCAAAATGCTTTTTGTACACTCATAAGAGAGTGTACATCTTACACTCTATGAGTAGGATAAACTTTATTAGTCATATCGAAATAATAATAATAAAAAATTTTACTATAAAATGGATGGGGTGTATATCATACACTTCAAAATAGGATGTATGAGTAGCATTTTTTTTAAATCAATTTATATTGGTGAATTTTTTATCATTGGATTTGATTAAAATTTGTGTTATTATAAAATCAACTAAAGAGAGAAAGAAAAAGTAAAATACACAAATCCCAATACAAATTCAATGGTAAAAAATTCACAAGAATGGATGGGCTTGTGCTTTTAAAAGCATATAAGCTCTAGTCTCTATATATATACAATGGTAAAAAATTCACAAGTATGAATAGACTTATACCTTTTAAAAGCATATAAACTGTACTATATATATATATATATATATATATATATATATATATATATATATATATATATATATATATCGTATGGCTACTATACTCTTATGAGTATAAACTCCTTTATACTCAACTTTTTTACCCTTGGTTGAAGAAAATGTGCGGTTAAGATGATAGTGGCCCCCCTAGGGTTTACTAGGTTGTTGGGGAAATAGTATAAATTCTAAGGACTACTATAATCCTAACCGCACATTCTTTCATCCAAAGGATAAAAATTTATGAGTACAAAAGAATTTTACTCATAAGAGTATAGTAGCCGGACCCTATATATATATATATATATATATATATATATATATATATATATATATATATATATATATATATATATATATATATATATAGTAGAGCTTACATGCTTATAAAACCATAAGCCCATTCATGCTTGTGAATTTTTTATTATTGAATTTGTATTGGGATTTGTACTTTTGTAAAATCAACTAAAGAGAAAGAAAAATAAAGTAAAAAACATAAATCTCAATACAAATGTAATATGCTTATATATATATATATATATATATATATATATATATATATATATATATATATATATATATATATATATATATATATATATATATATAGTAGAGCTTATATGCTTTTAAAAGCACAAGGCTAACCATGCTTGTAAATATTTTACCATTGGGATTGTATTGAAATTTGTGCTTTTTACTTTATCTTTTTCTCTTTTTAATTGACTTTACAATAACACAAATCTCTACACAAATTCAATGGTAAAAAAATCACAAGCATAGTTGGACTTATGCTTTTGAAAGTATATAAGCTCAACTCTCTCTCTCTCTCTCACTCTCTCTCTCTCTCTCTCTCTCTCTCTCTCTCTCTCTATATATATATATATATATATATATATATATATATATATATATATATATATATATATATATATATAGTTTGGTTATTATGTTGTTAAAAATATCAAATAATTACTGCTTATAAATTTTCTGCCATTTTATTTATGTATTTGGTTAATTTTATCTTTTAAATCATACTATTCTACTAACCACCCACTAAATCTAAGGGCCCCACTATCATCCTAACCGCAAATCTTTCCATCCAAGGTTTAAAAATCTACTAGCACTAATAATTAGGCATTTTTAAAAGTATAGTAACTCATATATATATATATATATATATATATATATATATATATATATATATATATATATATATATATATATATATATATATATATATATATATATATATATATATATATATATATATATATATAGTTCGGCTACTATACTTGTACAAGCACCACTTGTAAGTTTTCTAACGTTACATCTACCCTTTTGACTAATTTCATCTCTTAGATTATTCTATTCCACCAACCACCCACTTAACCTCAGGGCCCACTATCATCCTAACCACACATCTTTTCATTCAAGGGCCAAAAGCCTACAAGCACCCATGACTTGATACTTTTAAAAATATAGGAAATCAATTATATATATATATATATATATATATATATATATATATATATATATATATATATATATATATATATATATATATATATATATATATATATATATACAGAGAGAGAGAGAGAGAGAGAGAGAGAGAATTGAGCTCCTATGCTTTTAAAAGAATCAAGTCATTAGTGCTTGTAAGTTTTTAGTCATTGGATGAAAAGATGTATGGATAGAATGAGAGTAGGCTTTTTGGGCTTAGTGAGTGGTTGGTGGAATATAATAATCTATGAGATGAAATTAGTCAAATGGGTAAATCTAACGATGGAAAACTTACAAGCTCCAATTGTTTGGTGCTTGTACAAACATAGTAGTCGAACTCTCTCTTTTTCTCTCTCTATATAGTAGAGCTTATATATACTTTTAAAAGTACAAACCCAAAAATGCTTGTAAATTTTTTACAATAGAATTTGCATCAATGCTTTGATGCTATCGATAGCATAGTAGCCTAGTTATATATGGAGTCCGGCTACTATGCTATCGATAAAACCAAGCACTTTGTGCTATCAAGTTTTTAGCCGTTAGATCTACTCATTTGATTATCTATACCTGTTAGATCATTCTATTTACCCAACCACCCACTAAACTCTAGGGGCCCTCTATCATCCTAGCCGCACATCTCTTAATCCAAGGACTAAAAACTTAATAGCACCAATGCCTTGGAGCTATCGATAGTATAGCAGCCTAGTTCTATATAGAGTTCGGCTACTATGCTATCGATAGCACCAAGCACTTGGTGCTATCAAGTTTTTAGCCGTTAGATCTACCCTTTTGATTATTTCTGCCCGTTAGATCATTCTATTTACCTAACCACCCACTAAACCCTTGGGGCCCACTATCATCCTAACCACACCACTCTTAATCCAAGGGCTAAAAAATTAATAGCACCAATGCCTTGGTGCTATCGATAGCATAGTAGCCTAGTTCTATATAGAGTCCGGCAATGTGACGCCCCACTTCCCAGGGGGTCACCCATCCTAGAACTACTCTAGCTCTAGCACGCTTAACTCTCATGTTCCTCTTGGATCTTGCTACCATCCAAAATGCTATAGCCGGGTTAGAGATTTAGTCCTATTATATCATTTATATAGAGGACTAATCCAAAATTCCGGGGGTGTCACATTCTTCCCCCCCTTTAAGCCCTGACGTCCACGTCAGGCTCAAGCACACTCACAAGCACCAGACGGTGTGAGACTCGTCTCGCTAGCCTTAGCCGACCTTGTGAGGAGCTGCACTCCACTCACAACGGTCATTAGCCGGGGAGCCTCGCTCTACCCGCTATATAACCCTGGCTCAGCCGAGACTCATCTCACATTTCCGGCTGGTGAATGGCTCTGATACCAACTGTGACGCCCCACTTCCCAGGGGGGTCACCCATCCTAGAACTACTCTAGCTCTAGCACGCTTAACTCTCATGTTCCTCTTGGATCTTGCTACCATCCAAAATGCTATAGCCGGGTTAGAGATTTAGTCCTATTATATCATTTATATAGAGGACTAATCCAAAATTCCGGGGGTGTCACAGGCAACTATGTGTCGGGGCCAAAATGTGGTTTGCGCGTGATCGGCCCCTTTGGGTGACCCTCCAGAGGCGTCGAAGTGCGCCACGTTCCAACAATCAGGTGATCGAGCCGAAGAGAGATTCGCTCGGCCGGGGTTCTCCTCTGATAACTTCTCACGACCGTTCGTCTGAGGACAGCCGAATCAAGATTACGGAGGTATAGAGCGATCGTCGGTTTCGACTTAGAATAGCCGAACCGGGTAGAAATAAATGTACGATGAGTAGTCGATTGCAACATTAAAAGTACAAATATCACCGATAAAGACACGACTGATTGACCGGTTTACACTCTAAAGGGAAAAACAAGATAAAGACACGGCTGAGCCGGTTTACACTTTATATTGATAAAGAATGGGATACAGGTGGGGAAAAGGGATAGAAGGATTACAATTAAGCCTTCTCCTAGAAAAGCAGTAAAAAAGAAGGAAAAAAAGTTAAGTTAACCTACTCCTAGATAAACGAAGAAGCTTGGGTGGTACCAGGCTTACGAGGTTGCCGGATTCCGATCTCTTCGATGGTTTGGGTATTTATACACACCCCGAACCGACTTATTAGGCACCGATTTTAATTATCGACATTAATTGGGGGGAATCATCGTGAAATCCTGAACGGCTTCCTTTTAAATCAGCTATCCTTGATAGCCATTTGTCCGTCTAGGTTCACCTCCTGATAGTTGCACTAGAAACGTAATTCTCAGTATTTTCCGGCGCCGGGCGTTGCTTGCCCTTCTGAGCTAATTGCGGAATTCGCGCCCGTATTCTTTTTCGAAATCCTTCTATCATCGGTTTGAAACCCCTCAAGACCGACTCCGATTCCCGCCCCTTCTGTCGATTGGCTGGGAAGGTCTAGTGATGTTGTCAGCCGAAGTCGGTCTTGAGTGATCCGTGACTCTTTCTGTCGACTGATTTTTCTGTCGGCTGTTTCTCCCGTCGGCTGATGCCCTCAGCCGATGACGGGCGTAGCGTGTTGTGCTTTTATGCAACTGAAACCGATCCAGATCAGTATGCGGGGCCCTTCTTCAGTTGATCCTTTCTTTCATCGGCTGATGATTTTAACCGATGGTGTACGTCACGTGTCGCTTTCTTATGCGGCGAAAAATCTGGTCTAAACACTATGCTATCGATAGCATCAAGCACTTGGTGCTATAAAGTTTTTAGTCGTTAGATCTACCCCTTTAATTATTTCTACCCGCTAGATCATTCTATTTCCCCAGCTACCTACTAAACCCTAGGGGCCCATTATCATCCTAGTCGCACATCTCTTAATCTAAGGGCTAAAATCTTAATAGCACCAATGCCTTGGTGTTATCGATAGCATACTAGCCTAGTTCTGTATAGAGTCCGGCTACTATGCTATCGATAGCACCAATTACTTGGTGCTATCAAGTTTTTAGCCGTTAGATCTACCCCTTTGATTATTTCTACCCGTTAGATCATTCTATTTCCTTAACCACCCACTAAACCCTAGAGGCCCGCTATCATCCTAACCACACATCTCTTAATCCAAGGACTAAAAACTTAATAGCACCAATGCCTTGGTGCTATCGATAGCATAGCAACCTAGTTCTATATAGAGTCTGGCTACTATGTGTTGGGGCCAAAATGTAGTTTGCGCGCGATCGGCCCCTTTGGGTGACCCTCTAGAGGTGTCGAAGTGTGCTGCCTGCCAACAATCAAACGATCAAACCGAGGAGGGATCCGCTCTGTTAGGGTTCTCCTCTGGTAACTTCTCACGACCGTTCGACTGAGGACAGCCGAATCGGGTTTACGAAGGTATAGAGCGATCGCTGGATTCGACTTAGAATAGCCGAACCGGGTAGAGATAAATGTACGACTGAGAAGTCGATTGCAACGTTAAAAGTACAAATATCACCGATAAAGATACGACTGATTTGCCGGTTTACACTCTAAAGAAAAAAAAAAGATAAAGATACGGCTGAGCCGGTTTACACTTTATATTGATAAAGAGGGGGATACAAGCAGAAAAAAGAGATAGAAGAATTATAATTAAGCATACTCCTGGAAAAATAATAAAAAAGAAGAAAAAGAAGTTAAGTAAACCTATTCTTAGATAAATGAAGAAGGTGGGATGGTACCAGACTTACGAGGTTGCCGGATCCTGATCTCTTCGATGGTTTGGGTATTTATACATACCCTGAACCGACTTATTAGGCAACGATTTGAATTATCGACGTTAATTGGGGGAATCATCATGAAATCCTGAACGTCTTCCTTTTAAATCAACTATCCTTGATAGCCATTTGTCCACCTAGATTCATCTCCTGATAGTTGCGCCAGAAACGTAATTCTTGGTGTTTTACGGCGCAGGGTGTTGCTTGCCCTTCTGAGCTAATTGCGGAATTCGCGCCCGCATTCCTTTTCGAAATCCTTCCATCATCGGTTTCAAACCTTTCAAGACCGACTCCGATTCCCACCCCTTCTGTCGATTGGCTGGGAAGGTCTAGTGGGTGCTGTCAGCCGAAGTCGGTCTTGAGTGATCCGTGACTCCTTCTGTCGGTAGATCCTTCTGTCGGTTGTTTCTCCTATCGGCTGATGCCCTCAGTCGATGGCAGGTATAGCGTGATGTGCTTCTATGCAACTGAAACCGATCCAGATCAGTACGCGAGCCCTTCTTTGGTAGACCCTTTCTTTCATCGGCTGATGCTTTTAGCTTATGGTGTACGACACATGCCGCTTTCTCATGTGGCGAAAAATCTGGTCTAAGCACTATGCTATCGATAGCACCAAGTACTTAGTGCTATAAAGTTTTTAGCCGTTCGATCTACCTCTTTAATTATTTCTACTAGTAAGATCATTCTATTTCCCCAACCACCCACTAAACCCTAGGGGCCCACTATCATCCTAGCCGCACATCTCTTAATTTAAGTGCTAAAAACTTAATAGCACCAATGCCTTAGTGTTATCGATAGCATAGTAGCCTAGTTCTATATAGAGTCCGGCTACTATGCTATCGATAGCACCAAGCACTTGATGCCATCAAGTTTTTAGGCGTTAGATCTATCCCTTGATTATTTCTACCCGTTAGATCATTCTATTTTCCCTAGGGTTTAGTGGGTGGTTGGTTGAATAGTAAAAATTTTAGAGGACTACTACAATCCCAACCGCACAATCTTTCATCCAAGGGCTGAAAACTTGATAGCACCAATGACTTGGTGCTATCGATAGTATTCCAGCCTTGTTCTTTCTCTCTCTCTCTCTCTCTCTCTCTCTCTTTCCCTCTCGCTCTCTATCTCTCTCTCTCTATATATATATATATATATATATATATATATATATATATATAGTGGTCCACTAGGGTTTATACTATTTTACCAATAACCCACTAAACCCTACGGGGACCACTATCATCCTAACCGCACATTCCTACATCCAAGGGTAAAAAACTCACAAGCACAAATAACTTGGTGCTTTTACAAGCATAGGAGCTCAGTTATATATATATATATATATATATATATATATATATATATATATATATATATATATATATATATATATATATATATATATATATATATAGTAGGGCTACTATACTCTTATGAGTATAAACCTCTTTGTACTCATAACTTTTTCACCCTTGGATGAAAGAATGTGCGGTTAGGATGATAGTGGTCGCCCTAGGGTTTACTAGGTTGTTGGAAAAATAGTAAAAATCTTAGGAACTACTATAATCCTAACGACACATTTCTTCATCCAAGGGAAGAAAACTTATGAGTACAAAAATATTTTACTTATAAGAGTATAGTAGCCGGACCCTATATATATATATATATATATATATATATATATATATATATATATATATATATATATATATATATATATATATATATATATATATATATATATATATGTATGTATATATATATATATATATATATATATATATATATATATATATATATATATATATATATATATATATATATATATGTATGTATATATATATATATATATATACATATATATATATATATATATATATAT
>CM055063.1:5716221-5741404 GCA_029204045.2 Tillandsia leiboldiana | reverse complement strand
ACCACTCTTAAACTCTGATTTTTTTTTTTTTTATTGGAAATTGGAATTAAAAATGAATTGGGAATGGATTGGAAAAGGAATGGAAATGACTAATTATATAATTAGTTTATTTAGTTTCCCGCAAATCCGAAATATTATTACAGTTTAGAATTGGAAAAATATTTTTGGTACCTCTTATTTGAGTGTGCGATGTATATTTCATCTATTTTAGAATGAGATAAATTTTATTCGTCATTTTAAAATAACAGATAAAAAAATCCCTAATCTTAGATGAATAGACTATACATCTAACACTCCAAATGGAATATACCACTAACATTATTTTTTGATTTAACATTTTACTCACGATCTCTCTCTAGGCCAAACTCAAATTGGAAATTATTAAATATACATATTAAAAATGTTATTATTTGGTAACTTAAATTTTTAAAACATAATAGTGTTTAATATGGAATTAGAGTAAAAAATTTTGAATTTGAGTGCCGCTAGCATTATTTAATTTTTTTATTTAAATTAATTTCATGTTTTGAATCTATTAAAAAATTTTGAGATCTGATACGAAAAATAATGTTGAATATAAATATTAAGAATATTGTACCATTTTCTAATAACTTAATTTTCAGAGAATAATAATTATTTAAATAAATATATAAAAAAATTATTTTTTCAAATTGTCTTTAAATCTTTAATCCTAACATTTTTTTCTAAAAGCCTAAAAGTAGCATGTCAAGACTAAAACCTTCGAACTATGACAGGTAGATTTGACAATTCGTATCAGTATTTATGTATCTACGGATTATTCATAAATTTACGATTATGAATATTAATTTTTTTTATCAAAAAATTATAGGTAAAACGGATGGCCCGCGATTTAGTTGTGGGCGTTTTGGGCAACTCATGAATACCCACAAATATTTTTTAATTAAAAATATATATTATTTTTATTTATACATTCTTAAAAATTCTAATCCTTTATGTCGCACCGCTCTATCGCCCTCCGACAGTCCGGCCTTTATCGGACCACAAAGTGCTCATTTACGGTCTTCACCTGTGCCTTCTCCAGTTTTATTGTGTTTATCTAAAAAATGTATGACTTTTCAAATTTTCTTACTTCTTTCTCATTATTGGTAACTAGCATTATAGTAGATAAAGGAGCATTCCGAATACGTATACTGAGTTTAAAAATTTTATATTTTATATTTTACATTTGAAAAGTATAAAAGTAAAAACGAAAAAAAAAATTTTACGGGTAACTCACAAATCCGCCCGCACGCCTGCGGATTGGTACGAGTAAAATTATTGACTATCTAAAAGTTTGCATATAAATTTCATCAATACCCATATGACTCGCGGGTATAATAATTCACCCATGGATTACACAATTCGCTCGTTTGTCATGTCTAATGACATGCATCGTAAAATCTCACCCAGCGGTATTGTCGATGATCGATCTAACTCTAAATAGATGACAGATTCACTAGGCTAATACTACTACTACGGACTAGGTTTAGGAGATGATTGATCTCGATCCGTTGAGAACCTGCAAGTGTGGTTACCTTGTGGTCAGGTGAAAGGACCATTACTCTAAACCAAGGTAAAGAGTGGATAAGGATCATTGATTGATGCTTTAGAGGGAGAGAGAGAGAGAGAGAGAGAGAGAGAGAGAGAGAGAGAGAGATTCTCTTAATAAGCTTAATTACTAACTAAGGTTGTTTGGGTCCAAAGCACCATATATTGTACTTATTTAATAAGTCCACAAAATGGGGCAAAGTGTTTGAGTTGAAAGGTGAGGAAAAAAAAGAAAAAAAGAACAAAAAGATGCGCATGCTTTGTTATTTGATTCCCTCACATGCCTAAGCCCTTCTTTTGCGCCCCCCCCCCCCCCCCCCCCCCCCCCCCCACACACACACACAACCCCCTCCCATTGATAAATTTAGTTCTTATTTTTTCTTAAAAAAAAAAATAAAAAAAAAGGGTTGTTTGGAATTGGAATTGAAATGGGAATAAGAAAAATATTCTCCTTATTCTTTCAAACACATCAAGAATCAATCGGTATAATTTGTTCCAGTATGACTAGAATAAGTGGGAATTACTGTTCTCACTCTTCTCAACCACCTTCTTATTTTTTTCTTAAATACCTTTCCACGTCTACCGAGACACCATCTACGTCTACCGAGACACCATCTACGTCTACCGAGACATCATCTATCACCTCATTATTACATAATAAAGTTTGAGGACAAAAATACTATTTAAAACAACCAATACTTTTTATTTTTTTTATTCCTTATTATCATATCAAACACAAAATCTTTTATCTCTGGAATGATCCTAAATATTTTTTTTATACTAGTTTCATACTTTATATTTATTTCTGAAATATCTAATTCTATCTTATTTCGTTACCCAACGAAACAAATTGTGCCATCCTTATCCCAGACACCCCTCACCCTTGTTTCCCATTCACCAGCTAGTGGCATCCCAATGCAAGCCCAGATTAAACCCTAACCCCAATCCCCTCGAAACCCGGGCCGCTTATCTTAATTCGTAGATTAATGATGATCCGACACACACCCACCCAATCAATAAAGCGATTTGGCGGTCTAATCGCCAATCCTGACCGCCGATTGGCTAACTATTGTTTCGTCCGCTCTGACAAGTCGTGTGGTAGGCCCCGCACCTTCTCGATGCGGGAGCACGACTTAATCTGAAAGATATAATAAGATAAGCTATTTAGATTTCTAGCCGCTACTTTTTTTCTCTCTTATATTTAGCGCTTGGCTTAAACTATTAATTTGACACCTCTCTATATTTATTTATTTATTTATGTATCTTGCTTATGCATTTGTATTCCTAAGGACGTGCCATATTTCGTGCCACGTTTTAAGGGCATTTAGTAACTCAGGCTCCAAGCCCGAGGCTCAAATTGGCTTGTGTGTTGGAATATAAGAGGACCCTTCACCAAATTTTGGGGTTTCTTTTAATGTAACTTGGCAGGTCTAATGTCTTAATTACCACCATTTAAAGAAGGGCTTTTCCCAGGCGCAAGAAATCCCTACATACTATTTGATCTGCCTGTTTGGTAAGTATAGACTACATCGCGACTACTGGCATGACCATTCAACAATTCAACAAATCACTATGAATAGTTGAGATAGTCACACTTTTGAATAAACCTTCATATATCTACTATATGAAAATATTTTATAAAGAATTTTTTATATACCAATAAAGTTTATCGTTCATATAAAAATAAATTATTTCTCAGTTACTAGTTTGACAAATTATTGGATCATTACGGATCATTACTAACACTTAAGATGTGTCAGCTTTTCAAACAGACGCTTTAAAGTGAATTCACTACATGCCGGTCGAGCCAGCTCTACTAACCAACGAATTACCACCGATGGTTAAGATCATACGCCATCAAATTTCAACAACTCAAAAATTTTCTGCACAACGCATCTACAGAGAATTTGCACAATAACAAAAATTCTCCGCAAGCCAATACCTAAGGCCAAAGTACAACTCAGCTACTAATTCATCGAACAATCAAATCGTTGCCGGCGACTGAGATGCACTAACTTTTCATACGGACATTCAAAATTCTATTGTAAAAAATTTTTCTGCATAACGAGTCTAGAAAAAATCCGCACCTTGGAGAAAAAGAAAAGACATATTCTTTGTCGCGATATATTGTGGTAGGGGACCTTGTTTGGAACATTCACACAAGAGCAAAAAAAAAAAAAAAGGGAGAGGGGGAGAGTTCTTTGGGTGGTTGGAACAGATTCGCGGCGCTCGAATCGAGGCCCTTGGGACTAATAATTAATTAAAAAAATTAAGGGGGAGGTGATTCCATGTTTAATTATGATTAAAAAAGATTAAAAAAGTGATTAGGGAGAGGGTTAGAGAGGGCGTAAGTGCTCTTGTAGGGCGAAACGTGGCCGTCCGATCTCCTTTTACTTTATAGACCGAGGAGGCTTTACGCAGATTCCGAGACGTGATTGCTAATTAATTATTAATTTATTTATTGGTGAGAGAAAAAAAAATAATAAAGAAAATGAAATTTATTTGATTAATAAATATTTAGTGAGACAGAGGTTCGTTTCCCAAGGGGCTTTTTTGGGATACATATATTTCCTGGGAGCGATGTGACATATGGCATGACGTGTGAGTCCACGTAAGCAAGCTCACGCTCTTTTGGTCCTCCGACTATTAAACGCGTGACATTCTTAATTTTAAAATTTTAAAATTTTAAAATTATTATAATTAAGTTTTAATGATATAATAATAATTAAGTATAATTTTTTAAATTATACAGTGACAGAGTAAAAGTTTAGTGTGTAAAAATAAAATAATAAAAATAATAACATTAAAATTTGCATATAATAAAAAAAATGGGTGAAAAAAAAGAGTGGGATAGAGAAGGGTGTGTTTGATGTTTGGAGACAGGGGAATTGAATTTTAATTAATTTTTAATTAGAAATATTCGAGCTAAGACATGTAAAGCATCTAGGTTTAGAAAATTATGTAGGCACCATTTTTATTGTAACCTAGTTACATATAGGGGGGTGATTTGATTGGTTACTAATTATATATAATTAGTTAATAATTAATATAATCATGGTCAGTGGATAAATATTTCATCAAAGATTATTCCAAAATATTTACCAATAACCACAAATAGGTAGAGACATTTAATGGGCCAAACGATTGGAACAAAATCTAAATGGGCTAAAATAGAGCAAGCTGGGCTTGGGCTGGGTTTAATCGTCGAGAAAGGGGGATGCTAGGTGTACACCCCATGAGGGGTGTACATCCTACACCCCACCCCATCCTGGGGTGGGGCTTCTTCCATTGGTCACATGATGTGACCAGTGAAATTCACCCCACCTCAGAATGGGATGGGGTGTAAGATGTACACCCTTCATTGTCCGGACGCAGCTGTTTTGATACTTTAGAGCTTCGTAACATCTCCGAGCGCTAAGATGCTTCTGAAATATCTTGAGCTTAAAAAGCACGAGGTTGATTGCGTTTGGAGAATGCATTTCCAAACTAGGCCTAAGTACGCTTAGCTAGATTCTTAGTCAGTAGCATTTGTAATTTGAATTTCGGAGAATTTCTGAGCTGATGGGCTTCTCACCTTTTTCTCTTTCTTCTAGCACCACCTGTGGGCTTTCGTGGATACGAAGAATCCCCCGGCTTTATTGCGCACTATCATCGCTAAGTATCAAGATGTGGATGCCCAATCGGCAAATGTAGTTTCTGTACTATACTAAGGAGTTGTTTGATTGCATATATTTATAACTATTGATGGATATGAATCTTACTGTTGTAGTTGGAATTGCATATGAAAGCCTTGACTATGGCACTGCAGCAATTGAAGAAAGTAGTTTTTAACTAAAATAAGTTTACCTTCCTAATTACTTTTTAAATAAAAATTTTTCCTCTTGGAGGTAATCTCACAACTTCATATACTAAGCAGTAAAGTTTAAAAAGTGAACTTCTCAACTTGCATGTCACTAAACAAATTATTTATAATTATAATATTTTTTGTTTTTTGAGGAAAAATTATAATATTTTTTGTTGCACCAAACAAATAAGATACATATAGTAGTAATTCCTGCATCCCTAACTACATTTATTTTTAACTGCACTGTATTTCTAATTGTTGCATTTTATTTTCAAATAAGTTCTTTTAGTAAAATAATGTTTAACTAATTTAAATTCGAAATATTCAAATTTAAGCTATCATGCAAATTACTACTATATTATTAATAAAAGAATAGTAGGGATTAGATGAAACCTGTGAGTCGATGCATGCGGATGCACTGTTCTGGAAGCAAGATTGCCCCTCCACGTGCGAGGCTCCGGCAATCACTCATAGCGATACGACGACCACTGTCCACCCCGTCGGCACAACTCCGGGATGGCGCAGAACGAACCCGTCGACTTTCAGAGATCCAGCAAAAGGTAAAACTCAATGTAGAAGACAAGTAACAAATCTTAGTGAAAGAGTATGTAAAGTTCGGTGTAAGACTATACTGTAAATCAGAAGTAGCTGTAGACTTAACCAAGAACACCCATGTATATATATAGGGCTCAAACCCACATCGAGGCAGGGTCCACCAGCAAGATTTCGGGTTAGCCGTTGGACCTTACCGAAGAGGCCCTTGGGCAGCCCACCAGGCACTACCCAAGGCAATCCTCTTGGGTAGCCCAAGAAGGCACTTCCCAAGTCAAGGTTAAGCCAAGCAAAAATAAAAAAGCAAATAAAAAGAGGATCGGGTCAAGATCGAGCACGTCGCCGCCCGCCCGACCTGACTCAGCTCGGCTCGTGCCATGCGCACGCGCGTGTGTGTTTACGAGAAGCCTCTACTCTCACTTTCTCCTAACCAACACAAGCAATATAGAAGAAGTATATATATAGCTACTATATGTGATGAGTTTCCGGTGTGGGACTAAATATCACATGTGGTGAGCTAAAGCTTTAGGCTCCCAGGTAAAGCCCATTGATATTGGGCCATCTAGAAAGCCCAAAAATCAAATATAAGTTTTAAATCACCAAAAAACTCAAATAAACTCTAACTATCCCCCACATGATTTAAAACTTGAAATAAAAGAAATAAATAAAATAAGATACAAAATAACTAAAATTGATGCTGGATCCCTTATACCACGTATTCTGTCGAAGGTATTTTTCGAGTTTGAACCTTTACTTAGTAGAACTCTATGTACATCCGAGGTCACAATGGTAGGCTTCGCCTTGAACCAAGGTCGGTGAATCGGATTTCCACAAACAGTACACATGGTACAGGCGATTAGATTCTATGCGGGTTAGCACTTTTATGGTCATGCGCTTATATTGATTCATGTGTGTTTTAGGGAACCGCTCTCTTCCCATAGTCCCGCACTGTCACGTCCCGGGGGTTTACATAAGCGGAAAAATGTGTATTATTATTATTATTATTATTATTATTATTATTTTTTGAAACATCCCCACCCTCCGGTGCGTGCCCAAACCCGCCACACATACAAATTCACCCAACAAACGGACAGAGTCTCATTTGTATATGCACGACGTCACAATCACAATTTACACTTTAACCACACCAGTCAAGAAGTTAAGTAGAGGAAAAAGATAGTCATGCACAATAACCAAGGAGGCCAACTAAATTTGAAAGGATAAGTCCACGGGTTTATAAAACGGTGCCCACACGACACCTATTTTTTTCAAAATTATTTTCGCAATCCTTTTCTTTTATTTGAAAACGGCCGTACCAAAATAAACATAAAGGAAAACCGTTCATCACAAAATTCCAACATCCACAAATAAATACCACACGCACAAAACTAACTAACCAAAGAAATCGCACGTAAAATAAGAATTAGTCACCAGCGGAGAAAAAAATTAGAATCCTCAAGTCGCGGCCTCACCGTCGTCCCAGATCCCACCCCTGACCGAACCTGTCACAGTGTGGGAAGTCAGTGACACAAAGAGTAAGGAGCAAACGTAAAAAGTGTAAGATGCTATAAAGACTGAGAATAAAGCAAAACGAAAGAAACCAGAGCATCCACACTCCCCATCGTGCAGTCAACCGTAACCCCCTATAAAAATAAACTGAGCACCTACCTCAGCAATACACACCGCTCTCACCTTGGTCCTTTTAACCCTACACCTACAGGGGCCCCCACTACGTCACCTTGTGGTGTACACGGGTCAACGTACCACCTCTCCGGAAAAGTACACCAATGCGGTGGCCAAACCGCTGGTGTGCGTGCAAGCAGCCATGAGCATCGTAACCAAAGACAATATGTAACATAGAGCACCGCGACGCTCAGTCGCCACAAATAACAAGGATAAGATTCCTTATGCATGACCAGGGGTTAATAAAGATTTAAACACTTTACTACTTTACTCTTACGTTTTACCAATAAATCCAAACTCCAAAAAGACGTTGGAAAGGGTACCCACCTTAGAGTGGGTCGACCGAACACTCGGAACCGTCCCACGCCCTCGCACGACTCCCGGACATAAAAGTCCCCAAAAGAAAACATCAGTAACACTAAACTTGAAAACCCAAACCACCCGAACAAAGAACCGAACTAGAAACACACGGGTGGAAACAGAAACCGGGCGGCGGAGCTTGACAACCCCGCGCGGGCAAATTCCCCGCGCAGCGCACGCTGCGGAGTAGCCCCGTGCGGGCACCAGCCCCGCACGGGCGCGCGCTGCCTGCGGGGCGGCCCCGCGCGGTACTAGCCCGCGCGGGAGGGCACTGCCTGCGGGCAGCCCCGCGCGGCACCAGCCCGCGCGGGCGCGCGCTGACTGCGGTTAACCCCGCGCTGCCTGCGGGGAGGCCCCGCGCGGCACTATCCTGCGCGGGTGCGCGCTGCATGCGGGCAGCCCCGCGCGGCACTAGCCCGCGTGACGCGTGCTGCCTGCGGGCAGCCCCGCATGGCACCAGCCCGCGCGGGCGCGCGTTGCGGCCAGGGCCTGGCGGCGGCGGCGTGCCAGTGCAACGCGGCGGCGCCGACGGCTAGCGACGCACCAGCAAAACCCAATGGCGAAACCCCCGACGCAAAAACGCATACAACTGAAAAAGAAAACAACGAAACTAGCAAACGGGCTAACCTTGATCTCGCGCAGAAGAAGAGGAAGAAGAACGATAACTCGTTCCTCGCAGGCGATGAGAATCCGATTCCGCTCCCCGACTCCAACACATTTGATCAATAAAGAAGAAAGGAAATTCTCTCTCACTCTTTTTCTTTCTCTCCGACTAGGGTTTTTTTTCCTTTTGCATTTTTTTTGAAGGAGATAAAATAAAAAAAATAAATATAAATAATATTTTCTCTTGTACGTACTAAAATAAATAAAAATCCCTTAGTCGTTTAAAAAATAGAGCGAGAGATTCCAATCTCCTCAAAAAGCGTGTCGATCACATAGCACAGATTCCGATGCACACTATGAAAAATGAGACCTTCAAAACTTCTTTTCGGAAGATCCGTAAATCGGATTTCAGATCCGATCATTTTACCGTTCACCGTTTTGCGAGCTCTATCACAGAGAAAATATCCGCAACCACCGACGTTCTACCCAAGAAAACTCGATAATTCATCCCCTAACAACTAATTTATTCAAAAGGAATTAAAAAGAAAAATAAGAAAGGTCGTGATACTACATCACTCACCCCTTAAAAGAAGTTTCGTCCTCGAAACTTAACAGCAGCCCACGCTAAACAACTATGGAAAACACTCTCTCATCTTCGATTCTAATTCCCAAGTCGCTTCGCGCTCTTCATGATTTCTCCACAGCACCTTCACATAGGGAATAATCCGGTTGCGCAACCATTTGTCTTCACGAGCCAAGATTCGTACTGGTGATTCATCAAAGCTCAAGTCCTCTCGAAGCTTAATTGCAATAACATCGAGAACATGCGACAGATCAGGGAGGTATTTTCGGAGTATCGAAACATGAAACACGTTGTGCACCCGATCGAGATTTGACGGCAAGGCTAAACGATAAGCTACCGGGCCAACGCGCTCCAAGATTTCAAAAGGTCCAACGAACCGCGGGCTCAACTTGCCTCTCAAACCGAACCATTTAATCCCCTTGGATGGCGAAACCCGGAGCAATACGTGCTCCCCTACCTGAAATTCCAAGACACGTCATCTCTGGTCTGCATAGCTTTTCTGCCAACTCTGGGCGGTCAACAACCGCTGCCTGATAAGGCGCACCTTTTCCTCGTCTCCCCCACTAAGTTCGGACCCAAAAACTTCCGCTCCCCTAAGTTATCCCAACAAATAGGAGATCGACATCGACGCCCATACAAGGCTTTGTACGGCGCCATCTGAATGCTAGCCTGGTAACTGTTGTTGTAGGCAAACTCCACGAGAGGTAGATAACGTGACCATCCTTCACCCAAGTCAAGTACGCACGCTCGGAGCATGTCCTCGAGAATCTGGATCACCCGTTCTGATTGTCCGTCGGTCTGGGGGTGAAAAGCCGTGCTGAACTGTAGTTTGGTCCCCAAAGCCCGCTGCAAACTCTGCCAAAAATTTGACACAAATCGAGTGTCCCTGTTCGAAGTAATCGATGTCGGCACCCCATGCAATCTCACAACCTCGTTGATGTAGACTTGTGCCAAACGGTCTCGGGTCCACGTCGTATGAATGGGTAGGAAATGAGCCGACTTCGTCAATCGATCCACTATGACCCAGACCGCGTCGTGTCCGTGTTGTGATCGTGGAAAACCAATGACGAAATCCATGGTGATCCGCTCCCATTTCCACTCTGGCACTGGTAGAGGTTGCAGTTTCCCCGCCGGGCGCTGATGTTCGGCTTTTACCTGTTGACAAATCAAACAGTGTGCCACGAACCGCGTTACGTCCCCCTTCAGTTTAGGCCACCAAAAAGTCTGCTTAAGGTCCCTGTACATCTTCGTGCCACCAGGATGTGCCGCATAGGGAGCACAGTGCGCCTCTGACAATATCTCTTCCTTCAGATCAGGCAGATCGGGCACACAAATACGTCCTCGGAACTGCATTGTATCGTCCGTACCAACCGAAAAGTCGCCCTCTTGGTCCAAAGAAAGATTGTCCCACACAAGCTGTAGTTGAGCGTCTGTCTTTTGACCTTCCAGGATTTTCTCAAACAAGGTAGGCTCGACTACCAAGGACAAAAGTCGCGTAATCGTACCTGTCGGTACAACCTCCAATCTCATTCGTGAGAAATCTGCGATTAATCTGTCCTGCTGAGTAATCGCGCTCACCGATAACTCCTCGTTTTGACCCTTCCTGCTCAAGGCATCAGCTACTACATTTGCCTTTCTGGGGTGATATTGAATGGACAAATCGTAGTCCTTCAGCAACTCCAACCAACGTCTTTGCCGTAAGTTCAAATCCTTCTACGTGACTAAATATTTAAGGCTCTGGTGATCCGAAAACACATTGCAATGAGCTCCATAAAGGTAATGCCTCCAAAGTTTTAAAGTGAACACGACCACTGCGAGTTCCAGATCGTGCGTAGGGTAGTTTCGCTCATAATCCTTGAGTTGTCTTGATGCTTAGGCTATAACTTTCCCCTGTTGCATCAGCACACATCCAAGACCGTTCCGTGATGCATCATAATAAACCTCAAATTCCTCACTGTGTGTCGGTAGTGCAAGCACGGGTGCCCGTGTTAACCTATCTTTAAGTTCCTCGAAGCTCTCCTGGCATTGAGCCGTCCAAACAAATCTCTCCTCTTTTCGGGTTAAACGATTTAGAGGGGCGGCAACTTTTGAGAAACCTTCCACGAAGCGTCTATAATATCCCGCCAAACCTAAGAAGCTTCGGATTTCCATTACTGTAGTCGGTTGGGGCCAGTTAGTTACTGACTCCATCTTCTTAGGATCCACCGCAATTTCTGTCGCTGAAACTATTTGTCCTAAAAAATCCACTTCACTAAGCCAGAACTCACACTTCTTGAGCTTTGCAAACAGTTTCTTATCCCTGAGAGTCTGAAGAATTACCCGCAAATGCTCCTCATGTTCCTCATCTGTACGGGAGTAGATCAGGATGTCATCAATAAAGACCGCTACAAATTAGTCCAAGAAAGGTTTGAATATCCTTTTCATCATATCCATGAATACCGCTGGAGCGTTCGTAAGCCCAAACGACATAACTGTAAACTCGTAGTGGCCGTATCGAGTCCGAAAAGCTGTTTTAGGTATATCCTCACCCCGAACTCTAAGCTTGTGATAGCCAGATTGCAGATCGATTTTTGAGAACACCGTTGCTCCTTGTAGTTGGTCGAAAAGGTCATCAATCTGAGGCAAGGGATACTTGTTTTTCACCGTAACCTTGTTTATCTCCCGATAGTCAATGCAAAGATGTAAACTCCCGTCCTTCTTCCGCACGAAAAGTACGGGTGCGCCCCAAGGCGACACACTCGGTCTGATGAACCCCTTATCCAGAAGATCTTCTAGTTGTGCCTTGAGTTCCTTCAATTCCGCGAAAGCCATTCTGTACGGTGCCTTTGTGATAGGTTGTGTGCCCGGAAGAAGCTCGATAGGGAAATCGATCTCTTGCTCGGGGGGCATTCCCGACAGTTCGGTTGGAAAAACGTCTGAAAATCCCTTACAACCGGAATATCGGAGATCAGTGTTGAGGGTTGAGTTGCTAAGTCCACTGAAGCCATGTAAGCTACACCTCCGCCTTCCATCAGTCTTCTAGCCCGTGATGCGGAGATAACGGTTGAAAAGAAGGTGCTTTTACATGCTAAGTACACATGTTTCGGGAATCCCGGTTCCTGTAGTTGCACCTGGCGCTTCTCGCAGTCGATCACCGCCTGATATTTAGTAAGCCAATCCATTCCAAGCACCACGTCGAATTCCTTCAACGGAATCACCACCAAATACAAAGGACAAGATAGCCTTCCCAACCTTATCGGGCAGGAAGGCACAAAATTAATTGCTTCCAAGGACCCTCCCGGGGTCTGAACAGACATTATACTACGAAAGGGTCTCTCATCAAAATCATGTGTAAGTGTGAAATCACGAGACATGAAAGAGTGGGATGCTCCGGTGTCAAAAAGAGTTCTAACATGATAATATGAAATTAAAGTGATACCTGCTACCACGTCCTCCGGTGGGTCCGTCCCCTGATGGGTCATCGAGTAGACTCTCCCGCCAGATTGCGGCCGGACTTCCCTCTCCCGCCGAGGTGCTGGAGGACGAGCGGCCGGTCCCGCAGAAGCTTTTCCCCGTCCCGATTGCTGCGGCAAAGGTGTAGAAGCTGCTGAGGATGCTGTTCCCATGTTCAAAGGGCAGTTGAAATGGAAGTGCCCCGGCTTGCCACAACGGAAACAATGGTCGTGTCTCTTGGAACATTCAGTCACCTGGTGTGCTCCACCGCAAATGATGCAATGCCTATCCCCCGGCCTTTGTCCTCCCATCGGCGCGCTCCTGGTTCCTTGTTGCGATCTCGAAAGTTTAGGGGGTCGGCTCCCGCTGGAATAGCCTCCTCCAGAGTAAGAATGAGACCGCTTCTTGTCCCTATGATGATCAGAGCCCTCCCGTCGGGCACGTGTAACTGCGAATCCGCGCTCCACTATGGTGGCTCTGTCGACCACTTTCTGGAAAGTGTGCAAATCCGCCGCTTGTATAACTTGAAAGATGTCACTCCGCAACCCATCCACAAAAAGTTGGGCCTTGTGAGACTCGTCCCTTATGACAAAAGGGACGCAGTTGACCAATCTCACGAATTCCCGCCGGTATTCCATAACCGTCCCGCTTCCTTGCTTGATGTGCTTCAGATCATCCTCCATTTGCCGTTTGACGCTGTTGGAGAAAAACGCCCCAAACAGCTCCTCTCGGAACGTAAACCATGATGGAAGGGCGGTGCCTTTCGATTGGTCCGGGCGCACTGTCTTCCACCATATGCGAGCGTTTCCCTCAAGGAAGTGGATTGCCAAGGGGACCCGTTCATACTCCTCCATCAGCAAATCTTCGAAAAGTTTCTCCATGGTGTCTACCCATTTTTCCACGACCCAAGGATCGATTGTCTCACCCTCAAACACCGGTGGGCCGTACTTTTTGAAATCCTCCAGATTCGCTCTCACCCTGTCCCGTTCGGTCTGCTGGATAGAAGCTTCACCCGCGGCGACAGCGGGCACAACGGGAGTAGGTGTCATCACAGTCTCTCCCAGAGGGTCTCCGGCAGTGGCTCCCGGCGTAGGTCCCGAAGCTGCTGGTGATGGGGCTACCGAAGGCACTGTTGGCTGGACCAACGGTACCTCGGTAGTCACGGTCTGAGGGGGGGGGGGGGGGGGGGCGGCTATAGCCTCGCCGTTTGCTACCGGCGGTCCCGTCGTAGGTGCAATTTGTCCCGGTGGAGGGGCCTGGGCGACCACCACCGGCGTACGTGGTTGCTGCGTCAACCGACGTACGTGTTCCGTGAGGGTCGCTAACTGCCCGGCCATCTCTCGTAGTTCTTGTCGAAGGAGCTGATTCTCTGCAGCCGTCTACGCCGTACCGTCCGTCCTTGCGTCAATAGTTGACGATCTAGTCCCGGCCATTATCTGTGCATATAAAAACTAAGTCAACCCTAGACTTAACTGGTCTAGCACCATAAACTACGATCAAACAGGGACTCAAATCCCCCCCCCCAGAACACTAGCACTCTACGCACCTATACCTTGATCATCTCATTGGTTAGTAGCTAGTGGTAATGTACTCTGTTGATGTTGAACACCGACTACCGTGGTTAAAGTTGTTTTCTCTGATACCATCTTAATCTGTCACGCCCCGGGGGTTTAAATAAGCGGAAAAATGTGTATTATTATTATTATTATTATTATTATTATTATTATTATTATTATTTGAAAAATCCCCACCGTCCGCTCCGTGCCCAGACCCGCCACACATACAATTTTACCCCACAAACGGACAGAGCCTCCTTTGTATATGCACGGCGTCACAATCACAATTTACACTTTAACCACACCAGTCAAGGAGTTAAGTAGAGGAAAAAGATAGTCATGCACAATAACCAAGGAGGCCACCTAAATTTGAAAGGATAAATTCACGGGTTTATAAAACGGTGCCCACACGATACCTATTTTTTTCAAAATCATTTTCGCAATCCCTTTCTTTTATTTGAAAACGGCCGTACCAAAATAAACATAAAGGAAAATCGTTCATCACAAAATTCCAACATCCACAAATAAATACCACACGCACAAAACTAACTAACCAAAGAAATCGCACGTAAAATAAGAATAAGTCACCAGCGGAGAAGAAAACTAGAATCCTCAAGTCGCGGCCTCACCGTCGTCCCAGATCCCACCCCTGACCGAACCTGTCACAGTGTGGGAAGTTAGTGACACAAAGAGTAAGGAGTAAACGTAAAAAGTATAAGATGCTATAAAGACTGAGAATAAAGCAAACCGAAAGAAACAAGAGCATCCACACTCCCCATCGTGCAGTCAACCGTAACCCCATGTAAAAATAAACTGAGCACCTGCCTCAGCAATACACACCGCTCTCACCTTGGTGATTTTAACCCCCGACCTATAGGGGCCCCCACTACGTCACCTTGTGGGGTACACGGGTCAACGTACCACCTCTCCGGAAAAGTACACCAATGCGGTGGCCAAACCGCTGGTGTGCGTGCAAGCAGCCATGAGCATCGTAACCAAAGACAATATGTAACATAGAGCACCGCGACGCTCAGTCGCCACAAATAACAATGATAAGATTCCTTATGCATGACCAGGGGTTAATAAAGATTTAAAACACTTTACTACTTTACTCTTACGTTTTACCAATAAATCCAGACTCCAAAAAGATGTTGGAAAGGGTACCCACCTTAGAGTGCGTCGACCGAACACTCGGAACAGTCCCACGCCCTCGCACGACTCCCGGACCTAAAAGTCCCCAAAATAAAACATCAGTAACACTAAACTTGAAAACCCAAACCACCCGAACAAAGAACCGAACTAGAAACGCACGGGTGGACACGGAAACCGGGTGGCGGAGCTTGACAACCCCGCGCGCTAACTCGCCAAAGACGTCGATGCCGCGGCCTCCAAAAAATCCAAGCCTCCTTCACAAGATGCAGAACATGATGATCAACAAGGTTGCTTGAGGGCTCAAGAGGTTTTGAGCTCAGGAAAAAGCCCAAAACCGAAGAGGAAGAGACCTATTTATAAGCCCTCTCACAAAAAGCCCCAAAAAAATCAAGAAATAGGCTTTCGGGCCCAATTTTCCGGGCGCCCGGGGGTTTCGGGCTGCTACAGTGCTCGAAACCACCCCGACCCGGCCCACAAAACGACGCCCAAAACACCCACGGGCCGCCACGTGTCCCCTCCGCGCTCCACGCGCCCGGCGCACGCGCGCCCGCCAATCGCAGCGCGCCGCGTGGCCGCGCGGTCTACGGTGTGTACCGTGTGCTGCGGTTCACGGTGGGCCGCCCGAGTCACTGCGCCCGCCAATGAGCGGGCGCCACGTGGCCTAGCGCGGTCCACCGTGCGCCGCGCTCGGCACGGTTCGCGCGCTGTCGCGCGTTCGTTGACCCGCCAATTGGCGCGCGCCACGTGGCAACGCCCTCCGTTGGCTGCTCCCGGTGCACGCCAAGTGGGCCGTGGACTGGCCCACCCGAGAAATCGGCCCGTTTGGCCCGTTTAGCCCGAAAATAGCCGATTTTCAACGTTTTCACGCGCTGAGTCCGTTTTTGGCATCCGTTTGACGCACAACGGGCTCGATACTCCAATAATAGGTGTTTTCTCACCGCCGACCATCCAGAAAGGTCGTACGGAAAAACTGGGACACCACATCCTCCCCCACTAAAAGAAAGTTTCGTCCATGAAACTAAGAAAACAAAACAGACATACCTCAGTAAGAAGCCTCGAACAGGAAAGGATAGGTATCTCTCATCATCGTCTCTAGCTCCCAAGTGGCCTCATGCTCCTCGTGATTGCTCCAGAGAATCTTCACATACGGTATAGCCCGGTTGCGCAATTCTCTCACCTCACGAGCCAGAATCCGCAACGGGCGCTCCTCGTATCCAAGGTCCTCACCGAGCTCCAGTGGGGTGAAGTCAATCATGTGCGAAGGATCGAAGACATATCTCCTCAGAATCGAGACGTGGAAAATATCATGATCTCCTGCCAGGCGCGGTGGAAGGGCAACACGGTATGCAACAGGGCCTACTCTCTCAAGTACCTCAAAGGGTCTAATAAAACGGGGACTGAGCTTCCCACGAACTCCAAATCTCCGGACCCCTTTCGAAGACGAGACCTACAAAAAGGCATGATCACCAACCTGAAACTCTAGGTCTCGCCGTCGAATATCAGCGTAGCTCCTCTGTTGACTCTGGGCTGTCTCAAGATGTCAGCGAACCAATCTGACCTTTTCCTCTGCCTCCAGCAGTAAATCAGGTCCCAAAGTCCTCTCACCCACGTCACTCCAATATAAGGGCGATCGACACTTGCGTCCATACAACGCTTCAAACAGAGCCATCTGAATGCTCGCTTGATAGCTGTTGTTGTACGCAAAGTCAACCAATGGTAAGTGCCGGTACCACCATCCTCCAAAATCCAAGACGCACGCTCTCAATATGTCCTCGAGGGTCTGTATGGTGCGCTCAGACTGTCCATTGGTCTGTGGGTGGAATGCTGTGCTAAACTGGAGCTGTGTCCCCAAGGCTGTCAGTAGACTCCTCCAGAAATGTGATACAAACCTTGGGTCCCTATCAGATACAATCGAGACGGGTACACCATGAAGCTTCACCACCTCATCCAAATACAAGTGCGCAAGTCGCTCCAATGGCCAAGTCACCTGTACGGTTAAAAAGTGAGCGGACTTGGTGAGTCTATCCACGATAACCCAGATCGCGTCAGCTCCACTCTGCGCCCTCGGTAGTCCCGTGACGAAATCCATGGTGATGTGATCCTACATCCAATCGGGAATTGGAAGACTATGCAACTTGCCCGTAGGAACTCGGTGCTCTGCCTTCACTTGCTGACAAGTTAAACAGTGAGCCACGAATCTCCCAATGTCATGCTTCATTCCAATCCACCAAAAGTATGCCTTGAGGTCCTTATACATCTTAGTCCCACCAGGATGAATGGTATAAGGTGTATAATGGGCCTATCTCAAAATCTGCTATCTGATCTCAGAATCCATAGGCACACACACTCGGTCCCTGTACCGAAGTACTCCCGAGGCATCTACTGAAAAATTCCCTATCTGCTCTGTCTGAATCTGCCCTCTAATCCTTGTCAAGTGGGGGTCCTCACTCTGTGCCTCTCTAATCCTGTCCAACAGAGTGAGCTG
The DNA here is from genome assembly GCA_029204045.2 of Tillandsia leiboldiana. Lineage (NCBI taxonomy): Eukaryota > Viridiplantae > Streptophyta > Magnoliopsida > Poales > Bromeliaceae > Tillandsia > Tillandsia leiboldiana. The sequence goes on along the minus strand of CM055063.1, from coordinate 5,723,585 downwards.
CACGACCATAGACATAAGTCTAGCAGAGACCCCAGGGGATACAACCTCGATCTGTAAGCGCCTCATCTGCTCGACTAGCGGTGCCTGCTGTGTGATCATCATACTCAAGCTCTGCACTGTCCTCCTACTCAAAGCATCTGCCACTACATTGGCCTTGCCGGGATGATACAAAATGCTCACATCATAATCCTTCAGTAACTCTAACCACCGGCGTTGCCTCAAGTTCAGCTCCTTCTGAGTAAACAAATACTTCAAGCTCTTGTGATCAATGTAGATCTCGCTGTGCTCTCCATAGAGGTAATGCCGCCACAACTTCAAAGCAAACACAACGCCTGCAAGCTCCAAATCATGCGTAGGGTAATTCTTCTCATAATCCTTTAACTGTCGTGAGGCATAAGCAATTACCCTACCATGCTGCATCAATACGCAACCCAATCCACTGTGAGAGGCGTCGCTGTATATCACAAATCCATCACCCATCACTAGCAATGCTAAAATCGGCGCTGATATCAATCTCCTCTTCAGCTCCTCAAAGCTCTGCTGGCACTGCTCAATCCAAATGAACTTTGTCCCCTTCCTAGTCAAACTGGTCAGGGGGGTAGAGAGCTTCGCAAAGCCCTCTACGAACCGACGGTAATAACCTGCTAAGCCCAAGAAACTCCGGACCTCAGTTACCGTCGTTGGTCTAGGCCAATCCCGAACTGCATCAATCTTCGTCGGGTCCACTGCCACTCCTGCGGCTGACACTCTATGGCCTAAAAATGCAACCTCCCGAAGCCAGAACTCGCACTTCTTAAACTTGGCATACAGCTTCTTCTCTCTCAGGAGCCGTAGAACTATCCTCAAGTGCTCCTCATACTCCATATCACTCCGGGAGTATATCAGAATGTCGTCGATGAATACCACAACAAACAAGTCCAAGTACGGCTGGAATACCCGGTTCATTAAGTCCATAAATGCGGCTGGGGCATTAGTCAAACCAAATGGCATCACTGTGAACTCATAATGCCCGCACCGGGATCGAAAAGCCGTCTTGGGGATGTCCTCGACCCTCACCCTCAACTGGTGGTAACCGGACTAGAGATCAATCTTCGAGAACACCGACGCTCCCAGTAGATGATCAAACAAATCATCAATCCGTGGTAAGGGGTACTTATTCCGGATGGTCACTTTGTTCAGCTCTCTATAATCCACACACAATCTAAGTGACCCATCATTCTTCTTCACAACAACACCGTGCGCTCCCCACGGAGATACACTGGGTCTAATAAAATCCATGTCCATCAGATCCTGTAACTGTGCCTTCAGTTCCCTCAACTCAGCAGGTGCCATCCTGTAAGTGCCTTTGAGATTGGCGCGGTTCCTGGAACCACGTCAATCACAAACTCTATCTTCCTTCCCGGCGGCATAGTCCTCAACTCAAGGGGAAACACATATGGAAACTCGCGGACAATGGGGATATCCTCGAGTCCCAGTGCCGCTGTAGGCACCTCGACAATAGTCGCTAAGAAAGCGGTACAACCTCTGCTCATCATCCGCCTAGCCCTCACCGAAGAAATAGTCACTGCGAACAAGTGTGCTCTGGCAGCCTCTATAGACGAACTCCTCCTGCCCAGGCTCGTTGGAGGGGTCACCGGTCCTCTCTCTGCAGGTCGATGTTGGCAAAATACTGCGACAAACCAATCCATACCAAGTACAACATCAAAATCCTGGAGCTGCCGCAAGACAAGCAAGTCTGCCGGCAAGATCCAAAATCCCATCTGTACGGGGCAAGCCCTACAACACTCCTCGACATGCAAAATATGATCTAGAATCTGAACCTCTAATGCAATGCGACAATGAATCTATCTCTATACCATGTAGGGATGCAAATTCTCTACTGATAAATGAGTGTGAAGCACCGTATCAAAAAGAGCTCGAGCACGAACTGCAGAAGAATCAAAACATACATGCGACGACATGATCGGGCCGCTGAAGCATCCTCAACCTGTGCGACGTAAAACTTCGCCCGCTCATTGCTGGTGGTCGTCGCTCCGGCTGTCGCGAAGAAGAAGCACCATCAGGCCTACCATAGGTCGCAGAAGGTCCAGCCGTCTGTAGAGGAATGGAGGGTGCTGATGCCGTCGAGGGTGTTGGGAAGCCTGCTCTTGGGCACGCCGCCTGAAAGTGACCCGTCTGTCCGCAACGGAAACAATGACCCTACCTCTGAGTACACTCGATCGGTGGGTGCGGTCCTCCACAGATAACACATCTGTCCTGGCGCGGCTGCCGCTGGGACTGCTGCTACTGCTGAGACTGCTGCGGCCGAGGCGGTCGGCGCTGCTGCTGCTGCTGAGACTGCTGCTGAGAGTGACGGGGTGCACCTGACCTCTGGCGCCCCTGAAACCCACGACCCTGAGGAGGGAATCGTGGAGGTCTCGGAGGTCCCTACCGACTCGTCTGTCCCTCACCAACCGGTGCTGGGTGCTTCACCCCCGGAATCACTGCGGGAGCTGGAGCTACCTCGTCCATCACCGCCTCCCCGCGCTATACGTAAAGTGCCTGCTCCATCGAGGCATCCAACGTTTGCAGTCTGCGCGAACGGACGAACTGATAAATGTCTCGGTGCAAACCTCGCTCGAACATGTAGATCTGATGCGCCTCGTCCCTGGCCGCGTGTGGTACACTGGCCAACAACTGATTGAAGTCTGCAATGTATGCCTGCACGGGACGACTCCCTGTCCGAGATTCTTCAACTCCTCCTCCAACCTCTGCCTAACACTCTCCGGGAAGAAGGCTCCAAGAAGTAAACTACGGAACTCTGCCCAGGTAAGAAGCTGAGTCCCAGGCGGACCAACAGGTTGAACACGCCGCCACCAGGCCTCGGCGTTGTGCTCCAAGAAGTTTGTCGCCAGCAGAACCCGAAACTGCTCCTCGATAAACAAACTCTCAAAAATGTCGCTCCATCGCCGTGATCCACGACTCCGCCTCCCACGGCTCCAAACTCTGCCCCGAGAAACGAGGCGGGTCAAACTAGCGGAATCTCATCAAACAATCTACCACCTCTCGCTGCTCTGTAGGGGTCAACTGTCCCGCCGACTCAGACGGCTACCTGCCAGTAACCTCCGTAATAGGGGCTGCCGGTGCCGTCGGTACAATAGGGAGTGCCACAATCGGCGAAGAAGGTGCAGGGGAACTCTCAGGGGGTGCTGCAACAGGCTGCGCCCTCTGCTCAAACATATGCATCATCTGGTCCATGGTCTTCTCCTGGCGCCGGGAAGCATCCACCTGACGTCGAACAGCCTCCGACATCATGGCCATCTGGGCCCTAAGCTCCTGTACCTCACTCTGCTGTCCCTGTCCCGACTCCTCCTGCTCGGGCTCGGAGGAAAAAGGCTGCGAATGCATCAGCATCCTGCGCCGCGGAGGCATCGCTCTCCTGAGACAAAAGAAAACAATCAGAACCAAAACAACACTCGACCCAATCTAGCGAAAGTCAAAGGCATGTCCCCCTTCTTGTAGCACTATGTTGTCTGCAGCCAACATAGCTGCTTACCGAGAGAAGACATGTCAATCACTCATCCCATCCTTGGGCGAGTTAAGAAACTCAATCAGGACTCTCGCTAAAAATCACGGCTCTCACGTGAGTCATCCTAGGGTCCAACCACAAGCCTAGGGTTTCTAAGTCCACAATGACCGAATCCTAGGCTCTGATACCCCTCTAATCTGTCACACCCCGCATCGGAACTACGAGCCAGGCTCGCCAACAGATTCGCCGCCCATACGGAAGCCCCGTATAGACGAAGCGACTAACTTGCAAAAGATAACTATACTATACAGATATCAGAGCTGAAAAGTAAACTACTGAAATAAATATATACAACTCCTCAAATAGTACATGCCAGGTCCTCACAATACATAAGTCACTCCAAACTAAAACTCTCAAAATGTAAAATGTACAAGATACATCCCAAAAACACTGACAGTACTAGAACATCACCAAAAATGGTACATCTACTCTCACTGGAAGAAGACTGGTAGGGATCTAGCTCGCGACTTCCTTACCTCTATCAGCAGAATCAACAACTGGAGCAGCAGGAACTGGAGTAGAGGTCCCTGGGGAAAAATCACCCCGGCTGGTGTGAGAACTACATCCCACAGTAGTTCTCAGTGGGTACCGCCAACAAGCCCGACGGTCTGCCCACTAAGTCTACTAGAGGCATAAAGTAACAAATGCAGTACTGAAAGTAAAGGCTGGAAAATAACTCTACAGCTACTATGCCTCTATTTAAATGCTCAAGGAGTAGAATAGATGGAAACATGATGCATCTACTATCTCTCAAATACAATCACCCATCTACATTTACTGCCACATAGGGTCTAGTCAAACCTGCGCCTACCTACTGCCGTTACATCCAAGGAGGACCGACTTACGTAGGGCGTCTGTGACTGCCAAAACTGGCTCAGCCAGAGGGACTGCGTCGACAAGTCGTGATAGCAAGTAACAGGCCCAACTCCGGAGTGGCACTCGAGGGGCACGACCCCACCGAGAAAGTATCCGCGCATCTCTGTCGAGCTCAAATGCGGCTCATGCAGGCTATAGTCCAAATCCATGATCAACAAGATCGACAGTAACCAACAATACCAACTCTCACTCACAGGCTAGAAAACCACACAGCCGGGACCCACCGTTGACTCAGACGGCTTCCAGAACAAAATACTGATCTAAACACAGCTACCAGACTCCACTCGCCCCCAGGCGCGAGTGTAACATGCATCCCACAACAACCCGACTACTCGGCCCACTACCCGGGCGAGGAAACTCTAAGTCCAGGTGAAAGAATGAATATAAGTGTGGGAGTATCTAAAGCATAAATAAACTAGGCCAAGTTGGAGTTTTCTACAAGTCTGGTTGACATGCATGAAACATATGACGGGGTGCTAGGTCAAGTTCCAATGATAACATTAATTTAACATATTTAGGTAGCAATAAAACAACCCTGATCATCATAGCAACACAGGAGTATCAATTTTCTCTTCTAGCATGCTTCCTAGTACATCACAAAATCATGCATGTTCCCTACTCAATAGAGGAAATGAACTGTCCATTGGTTTTGATGATGAAACAACCTACCTGGAAGTGCAATTAATCCAAAGTCCAAAAATGCTGAACTGCACGGGGACAATCCTCGGATTCCCACGATTCCAACGGGCCCAAATCACCCAAAAACACCTCATGGGTACAAAGATACGATCCAAACATTACAATCAACACAAATTTCCAAGTTTACAACTGCTGAAAAAAAATCAGTTCTGAAGATGCGCAAATACCACCTATGACATAAACTCCAAAAATTTCAATAAAAATACGACGGCGATCCTCACGAAGCGTAGATGTCGATCGAGTCCTTATACGTCGAAATCCGATACTCGAGTGCAGAGATAAAAATCCAACAATGCGCTGCTATCCAGGAAACCACCAGCAAAACAGGGGTTTAAAGATGTAGCAGGAACCCCAATAAAATACAAAAATCGTAGATTTACCTCTCGTAAATCCAACATCGTGAAAATCGTCCAAAATTTTGTCGAAGTAGCTCTGTGGACCTCGTTGACCGAAACGCGACACGGAAATGGGCCACCGACGAAAGAACGTCGCACTGCGCTAACTCTCAGAAGACGTCGATGCCGCGCGGCCTCCAAAAATCCGAGCCTCCTTCACAAGATGCAGAACAAGATGATCACAAGATTGCTTGAGGGCTTAAAAGTTTTGAGCTCGAGAAAAAAGCCCAAACCGAAGAGGAAGAGGCCTATTTATAGGCCCTCTCACAAAAGCCCCAAAAAAAAAAAAAATCAAGAAATGGGCTTTTGGGCCCAATTTTCTGGGCGCCGAGGTTCCGGGCTGCTACAGTGCCCGAAACCACCCCGGCCCGGCCCACAAAATGGCGCCCGAAACACCCACGGGCCGCCATGTTCCCCTCCGCACCCCCCGCGCGCCCGGCGCACGCGCGCCCGCCAATCGCGGCGCGCCGCGTGGCCGCGCGGTCCCGCCGGGACCGTGGGCCGCGGTTCACAGCGGGCCGCCCTGGTCACTGCGCTCGCCAACGAGCGGGTGCCATGTGACCTAGCGCGGTCCACACCGTGCGCCGCGCCGGCGCGGTTCGCGCGCTATCGCGCGTGCGTTGACCCGCCAACGCGCGCGCCACGTGGCAGCGCCCTCCGTTGGCTGCTCCCGTGCAGGTGCACGCCAAGTGGGCCGTGGACCGTCCACCCGAGAAATCGGCCCGTTTGGCCCGTTTAGCCCGAAAATATCTGATTTTCAATGTTTTCGAGCGCTGAGTCCATTTTTGGCATCCGTTTGACGCACAACGGGGTCGATACAGCAATAATAGGTGTTTTCTCACGCCGACCATCCAGACAGGTCGTAAGGAAAAATCGGGACACCACAGCGTTAAGGAATTTGTTTTGGCGTATTTCGTGAAGTAGTTAAGTCTTGAAGATTGAAGATGAAGATGTTTGGACCATATACCTCAATCTCAAGAAAGAAGAATTCAATGGATCAAGTATGTTTAATTAAATAATTCTGTGATCCGAATACTTCTTGTAGTGTAGAAACACTTGGATGGATTTTTAATAGCTTAAAAATCAGAAAACTGGACCGGTATATGTTCAGGATCCGGATCAGGGTACTTCAGTCCGTACCCCGAACGTAGGTAGTTCATGCACAAATCCAGTCTGGAACACCCTGGTTCAGTACGGACCCCGAACGTGGATTTTGCAGGAATCACATGAACAGTCCGGACCGTGGTATTTCAGTCCGAACCCCGAACACTATTTTTTCAGGAATTCTTTGAAAAACAACAACAGTCCGGATCAAGCTAAATCGAGTCCGGACCGTCGTGCGGGAAAAAGTTTGTTACAGTCAGTTTTGATTCTTATCCTCTTCCAATGGTTTCTAACCTATAAGTAAACCCTAATCTCATTCTTTTAGGGTAATCCAAACTAAGTTTGTACTCGTAAATGACTGGAAAAAATTAGCGGAGAAACTTATAAAAATCCACACATATAGAGAAGAAAGGAAAACTAGATCTACTCTATGTTTCTTCATCTATGTGGATTAATTTGATTCTAGGTTTTCAACTCAGATTTTGAGTAGAATCAATTAAAAATACTTAGATGGTTCCAATCTATCTTTGATCTAAGTATTCGGCGGATTGCCACCACCAACAAAACAACGATTTTTCCCAAAAAATCGGCGCGTGGATTCGCGTGGCCTTGTGGATTCAAAGGTGTTACCGCTCTCGTGAATTCGGAGCGAGGTACGTCGTGTGATCGAGACGCACTACTTGGTGGAGACCGTTGGATTCGGTCAGACGTCGTGGACTCGA
>CM055063.1:5688431-5716121 GCA_029204045.2 Tillandsia leiboldiana | reverse complement strand
AAACGGCCGTACCAAAAATAAAGCATAAAGGAAAACCGTTCATCACAAAATTCCACATCCACAAATAAATACCACACGCACAAAACTAACTAACCAAGAAATCGCACGTAAAATAAGAATTAGTCACCAGCGGAGAAAAAAATTAGAATCCTCAAGTCGCGGCCTCACCGTCGTCCCAGATCCCACCCCTGACCGAACCTGTCACAAGTGTGGGAAGTCAGTGACACAAAGAGTAAGGAGCAAACGTAAAAGTGTAAGATGCTATAAAGACTGAGAATAAGCAAAACGAAAGAAACCAGAGCATCCACACTCCCCATCGTGCAGTCAACCGTAACCCCCTATAAAAATAAACTGAGCACCTACCTCAGCAATACACACCGCTCTCACCTGGTCCTTTTAACCCTACACCTACAGGGCCCCCACTACGTCACCTTGTGGTGTACACGGGTCAACGTACCACCTCTCTCCGGAAAAGTACACCAATGCGGTGGCCAAACCGCTGGTGTGCGTGCAAGCAGCCATGAGCATCGTAACCAAAGACAATATGTAACATAGAGCACCGCGACGCTCAGTCGCCACAAATAACAGGATAAGATTCCTTATGCATGACCAGGGGTTAATAAAGATTTAAACACTTTACTACTTTACTCTTACGTTTTACCAATAAATCCAAACTCCAAAAAGACGTTGGAAAGGGTACCCACCTTAGAGTGGGTCGACCGAACACTCGGAACCGTCCCACCCCTCGCACGACTCCCGGACATAAAAGTCCCCAAAAGAAACATCAGTAACACTAAACTTGAAAACCCAAACCACCCGAACAAAGAACCGAACTAGAAACACACGGGTGGAAACAGAAACCGGGCGGCGGAGCTTGACAACCCCGCGCGGGCAAATTCCCCGCGCAGCGCACGCTGCGGAGTAGCCCCGTGCGGGCACCAGCCCCGCACGGGCGCGCGCTGCCTGCGGGGCGGCCCCGCGCGGTACTAGCCCGCGCGGGAGGGCACTGCCTGCGGGCAGCCCCGCGCGGCACCAGCCCCGCGCGGCGCGCGCTGACTGCGGTTAACCCCCGCGCTGCCTGCGGGGAGGCCCCCCGCGCGGCACTATCCTGCGCGGGTGGGCGCGCTCTGCATGCGGGCAGCCCGCGCGGCACTAGCCGCGTGACGCGTGCTGCCTGCGGCAGCCCCGCATGGCACCAGCCCGCGCGGGCGCGCGTTGCGGCCAGGGCCTGGCGGCGGCGGCGTGCCAGTGCAACGCGGCGGCGCCGACGGCTAGCGACGCACCAGCAAAACCCAATGGCGAAACCCCCGACGCAAAAACGCATACAACTGAAAAAGAAACAACGAAACTAGCAAACGGGCTAACCTTGATCTCGCGCAGAAGAAGAGGAGAAGAACGATAACTCGTTCCTCGCAGGCGATGAGAATCCGATTCCGCTCCCCGACTCCAACACATTTGATCAATAAAGAAGAAAGGAAATTCTCTCTCACTCTTTTTCTTTCTCTCCGACTAGGGTTTTTTTTCCTTTTGCATTTTTTTTGAAGGAGATAAAATAAAAAAAATAAATATAAATAATATTTTCTCTGTACGTACTAAAATAAATAAAAATCCCTTAGTCGTTTAAAAAATAGAGCGAGAGATTCCAATCTCCTCAAAAAGCGTGTCGATCACATAGCACAGATTCCGATGCACACTATGAAAAATGAGACCTTCAAAACTTCTTTTCGGAAGATCCGTAAATCGGATTTCAGATCCGATCATTTTACCGTTCACCGTTTTGCGAGCTCTATCACAGAGAAAATATCCGCAACCACCGACGTTCTACCCAAGAAAACTCGATATTCATCCCCTAACAACTAATTTATTCAAAAGGAATTAAAAAGAAAAATAAGAAAGGTCGTGATACTACATCACTCACCCCTTAAAAGAAGTTTCGTCCTCGAAACTTAACAGCAGCCCACGCTAAACAACTATGGAAAACACTCTCTCATCTTCGATTCTAATTCCCAAGTCGCTTCGCGCTCTTCATGATTTCTCCACAGCACCTTCACATAGGGAATAATCCGGTTGCGCAACCATTTGTCTTCACGAGCCAAGATTCGTACTGGTGATTCATCAAAGCTCAAGTCCTCTCGAAGCTTAATTGCAATAACATCGAGAACATGCGACAGATCAGGGAGTATTTTCGGAGTATCGAAACATGAAACACGTTGTGCACCCGATCGAGATTTGACGGCAAGGCTAAACGATAAGCTACCGGGCCAACGCGCTCCAAGATTTCAAAAGGTCCAACGAACCGCGGGCTCAACTTGCCTCTCAAACCGAACCATTTAATCCCCTTGGATGGCGAAACCCGGAGCAATACGTGCTCCCCTACCTGAAATTCCAAGACACGTCATCTCTGGTCTGCATAGCTTTTCTGCCAACTCTGGGCGGTCAACAACCGCTGCCTGATAAGGCGCACCTTTTCCTCGTCTCCCCACTAAGTTCGGACCCAAAAACTTCCGCTCCCCTAAGTTATCCCAACAAATAGGAGATCGACATCGACGCCCATACAAGGCTTTGTACGGCGCCATCTGAATGCTAGCCTGGTAACTGTTGTTGTAGGCAAACTCCACGAGAGGTAGATAACGTGACCATCCTTCACCCAAGTCAAGTACGCACGCTCGGAGCATGTCCTCGAGAATCTGGATCACCCGTTCTGATTGTCCGTCGGTCTGGGGGTGAAAAGCCGTGCTGAACTGTAGTTTGGTCCCCAAAGCCCGCTGCAAACTCTGCCAAAAATTTGACACAAATCGAGTGTCCCTGTTCGAAGTAATCGATGTCGGCACCCCATGCAATCTCACAACCTCGTTGATGTAGACTTGTGCCAAACGGTCTCGGGTCCACGTCGTATGAATGGGTAGGAAATGAGCCGACTTCGTCAATCGATCCACTATGACCCAGACCGCGTCGTGTCCGTGTTGTGATCGTGGAAAACAATGACGAAATCCATGGTGATCCGCTCCATTTCCACTCTGGCACTGGTAGAGGTTGCAGTTTCCCCGCCGGGCGCTGATGTTCGGCTTTTACCTGTTGACAAATCAAACAGTGTGCCACGAACCGCGTTACGTCCCCCTTCAGTTTAGGCCACCAAAAAGTCTGCTTAAGGTCCCTGTACATCTTCGTGCCACCAGGATGTGCCGCATAGGGAGCACAGTGCGCCTCTGACAATATCTCTTCCTTCAGATCAGGCAGATCGGGCACACAAATACGTCCTCGGAACTGCATTGTATCGTCCGTACCAACCGAAAAGTCGCCCTCTTGGTCCAAAGAAAGATTGTCCCACACAAGCTGTAGTTGAGCGTCTGTCTTTTGACCTTCCAGGATTTTCTCAAACAAGGTAGGCTCGACTACCAAGGACAAAAGTCGCGTAATCGTACCTGTCGGTACAACCTCCAATCTCATTCGTGAGAAATCTGCGATTAATCTGTCCTGCTGAGTAATCGCGCTCACCGATAACTCCTCGTTTTGACCCTTCCTGCTCAAGGCATCAGCTACTACATTTGCCTTTCTGGGGTGATATTGAATGGACAAATCGTAGTCCTTCAGCAACTCCAACCAACGTCTTTGCCGTAAGTTCAAATCCTTCTACGTGACTAAATATTTAAGGCTCTGGTGATCCGAAAAACACATTGCAATGAGCTCCATAAAGGTAATGCCTCCAAAGTTTTAAAGTGAACACGACCACTGCGAGTTCCAGATCGTGCGTAGGGTAGTTTCGCTCATAATCCTTGAGTTGTCTTGATGCTTAGGCTATAACTTTCCCCTGTTGCATCAGCACACATCCAAGACCGTTCCGTGATGCATCATAATAAACCTCAAATTCCTCACTGTGTGTCGGTAGTGCAAGCACGGGTGCCCGTGTTAACCTCTTTAAGTTCCTCGAAGCTCTCCTGGCATTGAGCCGTCCAAACAAATCTCTCCTCTTTTCGGGTTAACGATTTAGAGGGGCGGCAACTTTTGAGAAACCTTCCACGAAGCGTCTATAATATCCCGCCAAACCTAAGAAGCTTCGGATTTCCATTACTGTAGTCGGTTTGGGGCCAGTTAGTTACTGACTCCATCTTCTTAGGATCCACCGCAATTTCTGTCGCTGAAACTATTTGTCCTAAAAAATCCACTTCACGAAGCCAGAACTCACACTTCTTGAGCTTTGCAAACAGTTTCTTATCCCTGAGAGTCTGAAGAATTACCCGCAAATGCTCCTCATGTTCCTCATCTGTACGGGAGTAGATCAGGATGTCATCAATAAAGACCGCTACAAATTAGTCCAAGAAAGGTTTGAATATCCTTTTCATCATATCCATGAATACCGCTGGAGCGTTCGTAAGCCCAAACGACATAACTGTAAACTCGTAGTGGCCGTATCGAGTCCGAAAAGCTGTTTTAGGTATATCCTCACCCCGAACTCTAAGCTTGTGATAGCCAGATTGCAGATCGATTTTTGAGAACACCGTTGCTCCTTGTAGTTGGTCGAAAAGGTCATCAATCTGAGGCAAGGGATACTTGTTTTTCACCGAAACCTTGTTTATCTCCCGATAGTCAATGCAAAGATGTAAACTCCCGTCCTTCTTCCGCACGAAAAGTACGGGTGCGCCCCAAGGCGACACACTCGGTCTGATGAACCCCTTATCCAGAAGATCTTCTAGTTGTGCCTTGAGTTCCTTCAATTCCGCGAAAGCCATTCTGTACGGTGCCTTTGTGATAGGTTGTGTGCCCGGAAGAAGCTCGATAGGGAAATCGATCTCTTGCTCGGGGGGCATTCCCGACAGTTCGGTTGAAAAACGTCTGAAAATCCCTTACAACCGAATATCGGAGATCAGTGTTGAGGGTTGAGTTGCTAAGTCCACTGAAGCCATGTAAGCTACACCTCCGCCTTCCATCAGTCTTCTAGCCCGTGATGCGGAGATAACGGTTGAAAAGAAGGTGCTTTTACATGCTAAGTACACATGTTTCGGGAATCCCGGTTCCTGTAGTTGCACCTGGCGCTTCTCGCAGTCGATCACCGCCTGATATTTAGTAAGCCAATCCATTCCAAGCACCACGTCGAATTCCTTCAACGGAATCACCACCAAATACAAAGGACAAGATAGCCTTCCCAACCTTATCGGGCAGGAAGGCACAAAATTAATTGCTTCCAAGGACCCTCCCGGGGTCTGAACAGACATTATACTACGAAAGGGTCTCTCATCAAAATCATGTGTAAGTGTGAAATCACGAGACATGAAAGAGTGGGATGCTCCGGTGTCAAAAAGAGTTCTAACATGATATATGAAATTAAAGTGATACCTGCTACCACGTCCTCCGGTGGGTCCGTCCCCTGATGGGTCATCGAGTAGACTCTCCCGCCAGATTGCGGCCGGACTTCCCTCTCCCGCCGAGGTGCTGGAGGACGAGCGGCCGGTCCCGCAGAAGCTTTTCCCGTCCCGATTGCTGCGGCAAAGGTGTAGAAGCTGCTGAGGATGCTGTTCCCATGTTCAAAGGGCAGTTGAAATGGAAGTGCCCCGGCTTGCCACAACGGAAACAATGGTCGTGTCTCTTGGAACATTCAGTCACCTGGTGTGCTCCACCGCAAATGATGCAATGCCTATCCCCCGGCCTTTGTCCTCCCATCGGCGCGCTCCTGGTTCCTTGTTGCGATCTCGAAAGTTTAGGGGGTCGGCTCCCGCTGGAATAGCCTCCTCCAGAGTAAGAATGAGACCGCTTCTTGTCCCTATGATGATCAGAGCCCTCCCGTCGGGCACGTGTAACTGCGAATCCGCGCTCCACTATGGTGGCTCTGTCGACCACTTTCTGGAAAGTGTGCAAATCCGCCGCTTGTATAACTTGAAAGATGTCACTCCGCAACCCATCCACACAAAAGTTGGGCCTTGTGAGACTCGTCCCTTATGACAAAAGGGACGCAGTTGACCAATCTCACGAATTCCCGCCGGTATTCCATAACCGTCCCGCTTCCTTGCTTGATGTGCTTCAGATCATCCTCCATTTGCCGTTTGACGCTGTTGGAGAAAAACGCCCCAAACAGCTCCTCTCGGAACGTAAACCATGATGGAAGGGCGGTGCCTTTCGATTGGTCCGGGCGCACTGTCTTCCACCATATGCGAGCGTTTCCCTCAAGGAAGTGGATTGCCAAGGGGACCCGTTCATACTCCTCCATCAGCAAATCTTCGAAAAGTTTCTCCATGGTGTCTACCCATTTTTCCACGACCCAAGGATCGATTGTCTCACCCTCAAACACCGGTGGGCCGTACTTTTTGAAATCCTCCAGATTCGCTCTCACCCTGTCCCGTTCGGTCTGCTGGATAGAAGCTTCACCCGCGGCGACAGCGGGCACAACGGGAGTAGGTGTCATCACAGTCTCTCCCAGAGGGTCTCCGGCAGTGGCTCCCGGCGTAGGTCCCGAAGCTGCTGGTGATGGGGCTACCGAAGGCACTGTTGGCTGGACCAACGGTACCTCGGTAGTCACGGTCTGAGGGGGGGGGGGGGGGGGGCGGCTATAGCCTCGCCGTTTGCTACCGGCGGTCCCGTCGTAGGTGCAATTTGTCCCGGTGGAGGGGCCTGGGCGACCACCACCGGCGTACGTGGTTGCTGCGTCAACCGACGTACGTGTTCCGTGAGGGTCGCTAACTGCCCGGCCATCTCTCGTAGTTCTTGTCGAAGGAGCTGATTCTCTGCAGCCGTCTACGCCGTACCGTCCGTCCTTGCGTCAATAGTTGACGATCTAGTCCCGGCCATTATCTGTGCATATAAAACTAAGTCAACCCTAGACTTAACTGGTCTAGCACCATAAACTACGATCAAACAGGGACTCAAATCCCCCCCCCCCAGAACACTAGCACTCTACGCACCTATACCTTGATCATCTCATTGGTTAGTAGCTAGTGGTAATGTACTCTGTTGATGTTGAACACCGACTACCGTGGTTAAAGTTGTTTTCTCTGATACCATCTTAATCTGTCACGCCCCGGGGGTTTAAATAAGCGGAAAAATGTGTATTATTATTATTATTATTATTATTATTATTATTATTATTATTTGAAAAATCCCCACCGTCCGCTCCGTGCCCAGACCCGCCACACATACAATTTTACCCCACAAACGGACAGAGCCTCCTTTGTATATGCACGGCGTCACAATCACAATTTACACTTTAACCACACCAGTCAAGGAGTTAAGTAGAGGAAAAAGATAGTCATGCACAATAACCAAGGAGGCCACCTAAATTTGAAAGGATAAATTCACGGGTTTATAAAACGGTGCCCACACGATACCTATTTTTTTCAAAATCATTTTCGCAATCCCTTTCTTTTATTTGAAAACGGCCGTACCAAAATAAACATAAAGGAAAATCGTTCATCACAAAATTCCAACATCCACAAATAAATACCACACGCACAAAACTAACTAACCAAAGAAATCGCACGTAAAATAAGAATAAGTCACCAGCGGAGAAGAAAACTAGAATCCTCAAGTCGCGGCCTCACCGTCGTCCCAGATCCCACCCCTGACCGAACCTGTCACAGTGTGGGAAGTTAGTGACACAAAGAGTAAGGAGTAAACGTAAAAGTATAAGATGCTATAAAGACTGAGAATAAAGCAAACCGAAAGAAACAAGAGCATCCACACTCCCCATCGTGCAGTCAACCGTAACCCCATGTAAAAATAAACTGAGCACCTGCCTCAGCAATACACACCGCTCTCACCTTGGTGATTTTAACCCCCGACCTATAGGGGCCCCCACTACGTCACCTTGTGGGGTACACGGGTCAACGTACCACCTCTCCGGAAAAGTACACCAATGCGGTGGCCAAACCGCTGGTGTGCGTGCAAGCAGCCATGAGCATCGTAACCAAAGACAATATGTAACATAGAGCACCGCGACGCTCAGTCGCCACAAATAACAATGATAAGATTCCTTATGCATGACCAGGGGTTAATAAAGATTTAAACACTTTACTACTTTACTCTTACGTTTTACCAATAAATCCAGACTCCAAAAAGATGTTGGAAAGGGTACCCACCTTAGAGTGCGTCGACCGAACACTCGGAACAGTCCCACGCCCTCGCACGACTCCCGGACCTAAAAGTCCCCAAAATAAAACATCAGTAACACTAAACTTGAAAACCCAAACCACCCGAACAAAGAACCGAACTAGAAACGCACGGGTGGACACGGAAACCGGGTGGCGGAGCTTGACAACCCCGCGCGCTAACTCGCCAAAGACGTCGATGCCGCGGCCTCCAAAAAATCCAAGCCTCCTTCACAAGATGCAGAACATGATGATCAACAAGGTTGCTTGAGGGCTCAAGAGGTTTTGAGCTCAGGAAAAAGCCCAAAACCGAAGAGGAAGAGACCTATTTATAAGCCCTCTCACAAAAAGCCCCAAAAAAATCAAGAAATAGGCTTTCGGGCCCAATTTTCCGGGCGCCCGGGGTTTCGGGCTGCTACAGTGCTCGAAACCACCCCGACCCGGCCCACAAAACGACGCCCAAAACACCCACGGGCCGCCACGTGTCCCCTCCGCGCTCCACGCGCCCGGCGCACGCGCGCCCGCCAATCGCAGCGCGCCGCGTGGCCGCGCGGTCTACGGTGTGTACCGTGTGCTGCGGTTCACGGTGGGCCGCCCGAGTCACTGCGCCCGCCAATGAGCGGGCGCCACGTGGCCTAGCGCGGTCCACCGTGCGCCGCGCTCGGCACGGTTCGCGCGCTGTCGCGCGTTCGTTGACCCGCCAATTGGCGCGCGCCACGTGGCAACGCCCTCCGTTGGCTGCTCCCGGTGCACGCCAAGTGGGCCGTGGACTGGCCCACCCGAGAAATCGGCCCGTTTGGCCCGTTTAGCCCGAAAATAGCCGATTTTCAACGTTTTCACGCGCTGAGTCCGTTTTTTGGCATCCGTTTGACGCACAACGGGCTCGATACTCCAATAATAGGTGTTTTCTCACCGCCGACCATCCAGAAAGGTCGTACGGAAAAACTGGGACACCACATCCTCCCCCACTAAAAGAAAGTTTCGTCCATGAAACTAAGAAAACAAAACAGACATACCTCAGTAAGAAGCCTCGAACAGGAAAGGATAGGTATCTCTCATCATCGTCTCTAGCTCCCAAGTGGCCTCATGCTCCTCGTGATTGCTCCAGAGAATCTTCACATACGGTATAGCCCGGTTGCGCAATTCTCTCACCTCACGAGCCAGAATCCGCAACGGGCGCTCCTCGTATCCAAGGTCCTCACCGAGCTCCAGTGGGGTGAAGTCAATCATGTGCGAAGGATCGAAGACATATCTCCTCAGAATCGAGACGTGGAAAATATCATGATCTCCTGCCAGGCGCGGTGGAAGGGCAACACGGTATGCAACAGGGCCTACTCTCTCAAGTACCTCAAAGGGTCTAATAAAACGGGGACTGAGCTTCCCACGAACTCCAAATCTCCGGACCCCTTTCGAAGACGAGACCTACAAAAAGGCATGATCACCAACCTGAAACTCTAGGTCTCGCCGTCGAATATCAGCGTAGCTCCTCTGTTGACTCTGGGCTGTCTCAAGATGTCAGCGAACCAATCTGACCTTTTCCTCTGCCTCCAGCAGTAAATCAGGTCCCAAAGTCCTCTCACCCACGTCACTCCAATATAAGGGCGATCGACACTTGCGTCCATACAACGCTTCAAACAGAGCCATCTGAATGCTCGCTTGATAGCTGTTGTTGTACGCAAAGTCAACCAATGGTAAGTGCCGGTACCACCATCCTCCAAAATCCAAGACGCACGCTCTCAATATGTCCTCGAGGGTCTGTATGGTGCGCTCAGACTGTCCATTGGTCTGTGGGTGGAATGCTGTGCTAAACTGGAGCTGTGTCCCCAAGGCTGTCAGTAGACTCCTCCAGAAATGTGATACAAACCTTGGGTCCCTATCAGATACAATCGAGACGGGTACACCATGAAGCTTCACCACCTCATCCAAATACAAGTGCGCAAGTCGCTCCAATGGCCAAGTCACCTGTACGGTTAAAAAGTGAGCGGACTTGGTGAGTCTATCCACGATAACCCAGATCGCGTCAGCTCCACTCTGCGCCCTCCGGTAGTCCCGTGACGAAATCCATGGTGATGTGATCCTACATCCAATCGGGAATTGGAAGACTATGCAACTTGCCCGTAGGAACTCGGTGCTCTGCCTTCACTTGCTGACAAGTTAAACAGTGATCCACGAATCTCCCAATGTCATGCTTCATTCCAATCCACCAAAAGTATGCCTTGAGGTCCTTATACATCTTAGTCCCCACCAGGATGAATGTATAAGGGTGTAATGGGCCTATCTCAAAATCTGCTATCTGATCTCAGAATCCATAGGCACACACACTCGGTCCCTGTACCGAAGTACTCCCGAGGCATCTACTGAAAAATTCCCTATCTGCTCTGTCTGAATCTCTGCCCTCTAATCCTTGTCAAGTGGGGGGCCTCACCTCTGTGCCTCTCTAATCCTGTCCAACAGAGTGAGCTGCACGACCATAGACATAAGTCTAGCAGAGACCCCAGGGGATACAACCTCGATCTGTAAGCGCCTCATCTGCTCGACTAGCGGTGCCTGCTGTGTGGATCATCATACTCAAGCTCTGCACCTGTCCTCCTACTCAAAGCATCTGCCACTACATTGGCCTTGCCGGGATGATACAAAATGCTCACATCATAATCCTTCAGTAACTCTAACCACCGGCGTTGCCTCAAGTTCAGCTCCTTCTGAGTAAACAAATACTTCAAGCTCTTGTGATCAATGTAGATCTCGCTGTGCTCTCCATAGAGGTAATGCCGCCACAACTTCAAAGCAAACACAACGCCTGCAAGCTCCAAATCATGCGTAGGGTAATTCTTCTCATAATCCTTTAACTGTCGTGAGGCATAAGCAATTACCCTACCATGCTGCATCAATACGCAACCCAATCCACTGTGAGAGGCGTCGCTGTATATCACAAATCCATCACCCATCACTAGCAATGCTAAAATCGGCGCTGATATCAATCTCCTCTTCAGCTCCTCAAAGCTCTGCTGGCACTGCTCAATCCAAATGAACTTTGTCCCCTTCCTAGTCAAACTGGTCAGGGGGGTAGAGAGCTTCGCAAAGCCCTCTACGAACCGACGGTAATAACCTGCTAAGCCCAAGAAACTCCGGACCTCAGTTACCGTCGTTGGTCTAGGCCAATCCCGAACTGCATCAATCTTCGTCGGGTCCACTGCCACTCCTGCGGCTGACACTCTATGGCCTAAAAATGCAACCTCCCGAAGCCAGAACTCGCACTTCTTAAACTTGGCATACAGCTTCTTCTCTCTCAGGAGCCGTAGAACTATCCTCAAGTGCTCCTCATACTCCATATCACTCCGGGAGTATATCAGAATGTCGTCGATGAATACCACAACAAACAAGTCCAAGTACGGCTGGAATACCCGGTTCATTAAGTCCATAAATGCGGCTGGGGCATTAGTCAAACCAAATGGCATCACTGTGAACTCATAATGCCCGCACCGGGATCGAAAAGCCGTCTTGGGGATGTCCTCGACCCTCACCCTCAACTGGTGGTAACCGGACTAGAGATCAATCTTCGAGAACACCGACGCTCCCAGTAGATGATCAAACAAATCATCAATCCGTGGTAAGGGGTACTTATTCCGGATGGTCACTTTGTTCAGCTCTCTATAATCCACACACAATCTAAGTGACCCATCATTCTTCTTCACAAACAACACCGGCGCTCCCCACGGAGATACACTGGGTCTAATAAAATCCATGTCCATCAGATCCTGTAACTGTGCCTTCAGTTCCCTCAACTCAGCAGGTGCCATCCTGTAAGTGCCTTTGAGATTGGCGCGGTTCCTGGAACCACGTCAATCACAAACTCTATCTTCCTTCCCGGCGGCATAGTCGTCAACTCAAGGGGAAACACATATGGAAACTCGCGGACAATGGGGATATCCTCGAGTCCCAGTGCCGCTGTAGGCACCTCGACAATAGTCGCTAAGAAAGCGGTACAACCTCTGCTCATCATCCGCCTAGCCCTCACCGAAGAAATAGTCACTGCGAACAGTGTGCTCTGGCAGCCTCTATAGACGAACTCCTCCTGCCCAGGCTCGTGGAGGGTCACCGTCCTCTCTCTGCAGTCGATGGTGGCAAAATACTGCGACAACCAATCCATACCAAGTACAACATCAAAATCCTGGAGCTGCCGCAAGACAAGCAAGTCTGCCGGCAAGATCCAAAATCCCATCTGTACGGGGCAAGCCCTACAACACTCCTCGACATGCAAAATATGATCTAGAATCTGAACCTCTAATGCATGCGACAATGAATCTATCTCTATACCATGTAGGGATGCAAATTCTCTACTGATAAATGAGTGTGAAGCACCGGTATCAAAAAGAGCTCGAGCACGAACTGCAGAAATCAAAACAATACATGCGACGACATGATCGGCCGCTGAAGCATCCTCAACCTGTGCGACGTAAACTCGCCCGCTCATTGCTGGTGGTCGTCGCTCCGGCTGTCGCGAAGAAGAAGCACCATCAGGCCTACCATAGGTCGCAGAAGGTCCAGCCGTCTGTAGAGGAATGGAGGGTGCTGATGCCGTCGAGGGTGTTGGGAAGCCTGCTCTTGGGCACGCCGCCTGAAAGTGACCCGTCTGTCCGCAACGGAAACAATGACCCTACCTCTGAGTACACTCGATCGGTGGGTGCGGTCCTCCACAGATAACACATCTGTCCTGGCGCGGCTGCCGCTGGGACTGCTGCTACTGCTGAGACTGCTGCGGCCGAGGCGGTCGGCGCTGCTGCTGCTGAGACTGCTGCTGAGAGTGACGGGGTGCACCTGACCTCTGGCGCCCCTGAAACCCACGACCCTGAGGAGGGAATCGTGGAGGTCTCGGAGGTCCCTACCGACTCGTCTGTCCCTCACCAACCGGTGCTGGGTGCTTCACCCCCGGAATCACTGCGGGAGCTGGAGCTACCTCGTCCATCACCGCCTCCCCGCGCTATACGTAAAGTGCCTGCTCCATCGAGGCATCCAACGTTTGCAGTCTGCGCGAACGGACGAACTGATAAATGTCTCGGTGCAAACCTCGCTCGAACATGTAGATCTGATGCGCCTCGTCCCTGGCCGCGTGTGGTACACTGGCCAACAACTGATTGAAGTCTGCAATGTATGCCTGCACGGGACGACTCCCTGTCCGAGATTCTTCAACTCCTCCTCCAACCTCTGCCTAACACTCTCCGGGAAGAAGGCTCCAAGAAGTAAACTACGGAACTCTGCCCAGGTAAGAAGCTGAGTCCCAGGCGGACCAACAGGTTGAACACGCCGCCACCAGGCCTCGGCGTTGTGCTCCAAGAAGTTTGTCGCCAGCAGAACCCGAAACTGCTCCTCGATAAACAAACTCTCAAAAATGTCGCTCCATCGCCGTGATCCACGACTCCGCCTCCCACGGCTCCAAACTCTGCCCCGAGAAACGAGGCGGGTCAAACTAGCGGAATCTCATCAAACAATCTACCACCTCTCGCTGCTCTGTAGGGGTCAACTGTCCCGCCGACTCAGACGGCTACCTGCCAGTAACCTCCGTAATAGGGGCTGCCGGTGCCGTCGGTACAATAGGGAGTGCCACAATCGGCGAAGAAGGTGCAGGGGAACTCTCAGGGGGTGCTGCAACAGGCTGCGCCCTCTGCTCAAACATATGCATCATCTGGTCCATGGTCTTCTCCTGGCGCCGGGAAGCATCCACCTGACGTCGAACAGCCTCCGACATCATGGCCATCTGGGCCCTAAGCTCCTGTACCTCACTCTGCTGTCCCTGTCCCGACTCCTCCTGCTCGGGCTCGGAGGAAAAAGGCTGCGAATGCATCAGCATCCTGCGCCGCGGAGGCATCGCTCTCCTGAGACAAAAGAAAACAATCAGAACCAAAACAACACTCGACCCAATCTAGCGAAAGTCAAAGGCATGTCCCCCTTCTTGTAGCACTATGTTGTCTGCAGCCAACATAGCTGCTTACCGAGAGAAGACATGTCAATCACTCATCCCATCCTTGGGCGAGTTAAGAAACTCAATCAGGACTCTCGCTAAAAATCACGGCTCTCACGTGAGTCATCCTAGGGTCCAACCACAAGCCTAGGGTTTCTAAGTCCACAATGACCGAATCCTAGGCTCTGATACCCCTCTAATCTGTCACACCCCGGCATCGGAACTACGAGCCAGGCTCGCCAACAGATTCGCCGCCCATACGGGAAGCCCCGTATAGACGAAGCGACTAACTTGCAAAAGATAAACTATACTATACAGATATCAGAGCTGAAAAGTAAACTACTGAAATAAATATATACAACTCCTCAAATAGTACATGCCAGGTCCTCACAATACATAAGTCACTCCAAACTAAAACTCTCAAAATGTAAAATGTACAAGATACATCCCAAAAACACTGACAGTACTAGAACATCACCAAAAATGGTACATCTACTCTCACTGGAAGAAGACTGGTAGGGATCTAGCTCGCGACTTCCTTACCTCTATCAGCAGAATCAACAACTGGAGCAGCAGGAACTGGAGTAGAGGTCCCTGGGGAAAAATCACCCCGGCTGGTGTGAGAACTACATCCCACAGTAGTTCTCAGTGGGTACCGCCAACAAGCCCGACGGTCTGCCCACTAAGTCTACTAGAGGCATAAAGTAACAAATGCAGTACTGAAAGTAAAGGCTGGAAAATAACTCTACAGCTACTATGCCTCTATTTAAATGCTCAAGGAGTAGAATAGATGGAAACATGATGCATCTACTATCTCTCAAATACAATCACCCAATCTACATTTACTGCCACATAGGGTCTAGTCAAACCTGCGCCTACCTACTGCCGTTACATCCAAGGAGGACCGGACTTACGTAGGGCGTCTGTGACTGCCAAAACTGGCTCAGCCAGAGGGACTGCGTCGACAAGTCGTGATAGCAAGTAACAGGCCCAACTCCGGAGTGGCACTCGAGGGGCACGACCCCACCGAGGAAAGTATCCGCGCATCTCTGTCGAGCTCAAATGCGGCTCATGCAGGCTATAGTCCAAATCCATGATCAACAAGATCGACAGTAACCAACAATACCAACTCTCACTCACAGGCTAGAAAACCACACAGCCGGGACCCACCGTTGACTCAGACGGCTTCCAGAACAAAATACTGATCTAAACACAGCTACCAGACTCCACTCGGCCCCCAGGCGCGAGTGTAACATGCATCCCACAACAACCCGACTACTCGGCCCACTACCCGGGCGAGGAAACTCTAAGTCCAGGTGAAAGAATGAATATAAGTGTGGGAGTATCTAAAGCATAAATAAACTAGGCCAAGTTGGAGTTTTCTACAAGTCTGGTTGACATGCATGAAACATATGACGGGGTGCTAGGTCAAGTTCCAATGATAACATTAATTTAACATATTTAGGTAGCAATAAAACAACCCTGATCATCATAGCAACACAAGGAGTATCAATTTTCTCTTTCTAGCATGCTTCCTAGTACATCACAAAATCATGCATGTTCCCTACTCAATAGAGGAAATGAACTGTCCATTGGTTTTGATGATGAAACAACCTACCTGGAAGTGCAAATTAATCCAAAGTCCAAAAATGCTGAAACTGCACGGGGACAATCCTCGGATTCCCACGATTCCAACGGGCCCAAAATCACCCAAAAACACCTCATGGGTACAAAGATACGATCCAAACATTACAATCAACACAAAATTTCCAAGTTTACAACTGCTGAAAAAAAATCAGTTCTGAAGATGCGCAAATACCACCTATGACATAAACTCCAAAAATTTCAATAAAAATACGACGGCGATCCTCACGAAGCGTAGATGTCGATCGAGTCCTTATACGTCGAAATCCGATACTCGAGTGCAGAGATAAAAATCCAACAATGCGCTGCTATCCAGGAAAACCACCAGCAAAACAGGGGTTTAAAGATGTAGCAGGAACCCCAATAAAAATACAAAAATCGTAGATTTACCTCTCGTAAATCCAACATCGTGAAAATCGTCCAAAAATTTTGTCGGAGTAGCTCTGTGGACCTCGTTGACCGAAACGCGACGGAAATGGGCCACCGACGAAAGAACGTCGCACTGCGCTAACTCGCAGAAGACGTCGATGCCGCGGCCTCCAAAAAATCCGAGCCTCCTTCACAAGATGCAGAACAAGATGATCAACAAGATTGCTTGAGGGCTTAAAAGGTTTTGAGCTCGAGAAAAAGCCCAAAACCGAAGAGGAAGAGGCCTATTTATAGGCCCTCTCACAAAAAGCCCCAAAAAAAAAAAAATCAAGAAATGGGCTTTTGGGCCCAATTTTCTGGGCGCCCGAGGGTTCCGGGCTGCTACAGTGCCCGAAACCACCCCGGCCCGGCCCACAAAATGGCGCCCGAAACACCCACGGGCCGCCATGTGTCCCCTCCGCACCCCGCGCGCCCGGCGCACGCGCGCCCGCCAATCGCGGCGCGCCGCGTGGCCGCGCGGTCCACGGCCGGGACCGTGGGCCGCGGTTCACAGCGGGCCGCCCTGGTCACTGCGCTCGCCAACGAGCGGGTGCCATGTGACCTAGCGCGGTCCACCGTGCGCCGCGCCCGGCGCGGTTCGCGCGCTATCGCGCGTGCGTTGACCCGCCAATCGGCGCGCGCCACGTGGCAGCGCCCTCCGTTGGCTGCTCCCGGTGCACGCCAAGTGGGCCGTGGACCGGTCCACCCGAGAAATCGGCCCGTTTGGCCCGTTTAGCCCGAAAATATCTGATTTTCAATGTTTTCGAGCGCTGAGTCCATTTTTGGCATCCGTTTGACGCACAACGGGGTCGATACAGCAATAATAGGTGTTTTCTCACCGCCGACCATCCAGACAGGTCGTAAGGAAAAATCGGGACACCACAGCGTGTTAAGGAATTTGTTTTGGCGTATTTCGTGAAAGTAGTTAAGTCTTGAAGATTGAAGATGAAGATGTTTGGACCATATACCTCAATCTCAAGAAAGAAGAATTCAAATGGATCAAGTATGTTTAATTAAATAATTCTGGTGATCCGAATACTTCTTGTAGTGTAGAAACACTTGGATGGATTTTTAATAGCTTAAAAATCAGAAAACTGGACCGGTATATGTTCAGGATCCGGATCAGGGTACTTCAGTCCGGACCCCGAACGTAGGTAGGTTCATGCACAAATCCAGTCTGGAACACCCTTGGTTCAGTACGGACCCCGAACGTGGATTTTGCAGGAATCACATGAACAGTCCGGACCGTGGTATTTCAGTCCGAACCCCGAACACTATTTTTTCAGGAATTCTTTGAAAAACAACAACAGTCCGGATCAAGCTAAATCGAGTCCGGACCGTCGTGCGGGAAAAAGTTTGTTACAGTCAGTTTTTGATTCTTATCCTCTTCCAATGGTTTCTAACCTATAAGTAAACCCTAATCTCATTTCTTTTAGGGTAATCCAAACTAAGTTTGTACTCCGTAAATGACTGGAAAAAATTAGCGGAGAAAACTTATAAAAATCCACACATATAGAGAAGAAAGGAAAAACTAGATCTACTCTATGTTTCTTCATCTATGTGGATTAATTTGATTCTAGGTTTTCAAACTCAGATTTTGAGTAGAATCAAATTAATAAATACTTAGATGGTTCCAATCTATCTTTGATCTAAGTATTCGGCGGATTGCCACCACCAACAAAACAACGATTTTTCCCAAAAAATCGGCGCGTGGATTCGCGTGGCCTTGTGGATTCAAGGTGTTACCGCTCTCGTGAATTCGGAGCGAGGTACGTTCGTGTGATCGAGACGCACTACTTGGTGGAGACCGTGGATTCGGTCAGACGTCGTGGACTCGACGTTGGACGCCGTGGATTCGGCGTTGGACGCAAATCGTGGATTCGAGGCGCGTTGCGGAGCGAGCGGAGAAGATCAACTCGGAGCGTATGGAAAAAGGTTGAGTCGTATGTGAGTATGGTATATCACCTTTGTACGTGTTTAATCTTAGTTGATTTCGCCGTGTGATTGGTCCCGTGGTTTTTTACTCCTGGTTTTGGAGTTTTTCCACGTAAAATCTTGCGTGTTATTTTCATTTCCGCATTGGGTTTTATTACGCAAAGATTTTTGAGTGTTTATTGTTTACACCTATTCACCCCCCTCTAGGTGTTTTTTTTCCTATTTAAATCCATATAATCATAACCCAACAAGTGGTATCGGAGCGGGAATAGGGTTGTAAACAATGGTTGAACGTGAAAACATCAACAGACCACCGTTCTTCGATGGAACAAACTGTGCCTACTGGAAAGTACGGATGAGAGCATTTTTAATTTGCATCGATGAACGGGTGTGGCAATCAATAAAATTTGGATGGTCAAATCCGATTGAAATTATTGCTGATGTTCTCACCATCAAACCTAGGTCGAAATGGACCAAGGAAGAAATTGATGCATCTTCTTACAACGGCAAAGAAATTAACGCCTTATTTAATGCTTTGTCGCAAACTGAATTCTCTCGCGTCTCGGCATGTGAGACTGCGAAAGAAATCTGGGATGTTCTACAAGTTACACATGAGGGAACAAGCCTTGTGAAGATTCATAAACTGCAAATGCTTACGAGCAAGTTTGACTCAATTTTTATGGCAGAAAATGAATCTTTCACAGATTATTATACACGATTGCAAGACATTGTGAATACATGTGCTAACTTGGGAGAGAAAATTCCAGAATCTAAAGTTGTAAGAAAGATTTTAAGGACTCTTCCTGAAAGATTTCGCCCAAAGGTTGCAGCCATTGAAACAGTTAAACACCGGGACGAAATCCGTGTAGAAGAATTAGTTGGTGCACTTCAAACTTTTAAAATGACATTTCCTACTAACTATTCTTCTGGAAAGACATCTTCTTCTAAGTTTTCAGGTTTTGCATTGAAAACAACAAAAGAAGAAGACGCGGATTCATCCTCCTCAGACGATGGCGAGAACCTATCAATGGAGGATTTCGAGAAGCAACTTGCGCTCTTGACGAGGAAATTTCGCCGAAACTTTCGAAGGGGTAATTCAAGCAAAACCTCATCCTTCGTAAAGTCGAAGAAAGGCAAAGGAAATTCAAGCTTTAAGTCAAGAAAGCAAGAGAGTTTTTCAAATGACAAGAAAAGCTCGGAGAGGGACAAATCCAATGCTTCAAGTGCCGAGGCTACGGTCACATCTCAACGGAGTGTCCCAACAAGAATCCGTCAAAGAAGAAGGCGATGCAAGCCGTCACTTGGGATGACACCTCAACGTCCAATGAGTCATCTTCCAGTGATGAAGAAAACAACGCAACGGCATTCCACGCATCCACAACTTCACCTTACGTGTGCTTTATGGCAAGTACATCCGATTCATTGTCCAACTCCTCCCAAGTTGAAAAGAATGCAACGGACGATGAATCGAGTAATTTCGAAGGTGAAGACTTTGCTTTTGCCTACCATAAAATTTTAAAAGATTCAAAGAAATTGGCAAAGCAAAACAAGAGTTTGAGAAAAAGAGTGCAGGATCTCGAAGAAGAAGCAAAAAGGGCAACTTCTCTCTCAAACGCTCTTGAAGTGGAAAGGGATAACTTGATCAAAGT
Organism: Tillandsia leiboldiana; assembly: GCA_029204045.2. NCBI lineage: Eukaryota > Viridiplantae > Streptophyta > Magnoliopsida > Poales > Bromeliaceae > Tillandsia > Tillandsia leiboldiana. Next base: position 5,696,457 of record CM055063.1, on the reverse strand, counting down.
AAATGTTTCCCTTCAAGAGAAAAATGAACATTTCGAGAAGGAACACATCAAACTGGTGGATAAAGCCAATTACTTCTTGAAGTTCTACTCCGAGGCTTGACAAGAAAAAATGGAGATGACGAAGACCATTTTCCAACTTAAGGATGATTTGAAGCGATTTTCTTCTGGAAGGAGAAAGTTGGATAAGATGCTTGGTCTTGGTCAAACAAATCGTTTGGGCCTTGGATACAGTCGAACTGGAGACAGTCCTAGTTCGAGTGGAATAATTTTTGTGCCCCAGTCGGTGTCTCCTCCTCCGACGACGGAATTCAATGCATTCAACGACAACAAGCCTACCTCACCTACCTCGGGTTCATCAAGTACAAATGTATGTTTTCGTTGTGGTTTTGCAGGGCACATACAAAGAGATTGCAAGATTGTAGCAAAACGAACAAATCAAGCGCCTCTTGCAACAACTACCAACAAGGTCATTCCCCGGAAATCAAAGGAGAAATTTTCAAAGGAAATGAGCCTTGGTAATTCAACTAACAAGACGACGTCATCAAAGAAAAGCGATCAATCAAACAAGACGCTTTCACCAAAGAGAACAACTTCACGATCATTGTTGACGCATTCTAAAAAAGTTTGGGTGCGCAAAGGTGAAATCTTCCCTTGTCTTGTCATTCATACTTCTTTGCATGCTTATGACAACTCGTCTTGGTATCTGGATAGTGGGTGTTCACGTCATATGACCGGTGACAAAAATTATTTTCAAACTTTAGAGAAAAACCTCTGGAGGACTTGTAGTTTTCGGAGACGGTCGTTCTTCAAAATTGTTGGAAAAGGGACAATCACTATTCCAGAAGGCCCGGTTTTGAACAATGTTTTATTTGTTGAAGGCCTTAAGACTAACCTCACTAGCATTTGTCAACTTTGTGATAATGGTTTTTCAGTTAATTTTTCTTCTGCAGAATGTATTGTAACTGATAAGGGGTTAGGTCTGAAAATAATTGCTATGTAGTTCCTAACAAAATTTCTGAAAATTGTAACCTAGTTTCACTTGATAACGAAACTCTTTGGCATGAAAGACTAGGTCACATAAATTTTAAGGAACTAGCAAGGATTTCAAATAAAGGCGTGGTTAAGAGAGTTCCTAAATTAACTTTTAAAGAAACATTGTGTGTGGAGGTTGTCAAAAGGGAAAACAATCAAGGGCCGCGCACAAGAACTTGAACCACGTGGAAACCAAACGGCCATTAGAATTACTGCACATGGACTTAATGGGGCCGACTCGTCAACCAAGTTTGGGAGGTAAATGGTACATTTTTCTTTTGGTTGATGATTTCTCTAGATATACATGGGTAACATTTTTTAAAAGAGAAAGCGGATACTTTTGATTCTTTTCATGAGATATGTCATCGTGTTATGATCGAGAAAACTGAATAGATCGTTCATGTTCGGAGTGATAGAGGTGGAGAATTCATCAATTCTAAATTCATTGATTTTTGCACTTCCAATGGCATAAAACATGAATTCTCTGCACCCTATACACCTCAGCAGAATGGTGTAGTCGAGTGCAAAAACAGGGTTGTACAAGAGATGGCGCGTGTTATGCTTCACAGCGGGAAACTCCCGTTACATTTTTGGGCTGAAGCAGTGAACACCGCGGTCTACGTAATCAATCGAGTGTATTTGCGCCCGGAAACTTTAAATACACCATATGAACTATGGTTTTGTAGAAAACCAAATATCAAATATTTTCGAATCTTTGGGAGTCGCTATTACATTTTACGTGATCGCGAAAATCTTGGAAAAAATTCGATTCTCGAAGTGACGAAGGAATTTTCATGCGTTATTCTACAAATAGTAGAGCATATCGGGTATTTAACCTCGAATCTAAAACGATGGTAGAATCTTTTAATGTTAAAGTAGATGAAGCTTTTCATTTTGCATCTGATAAATCTACCCCTGATATGTCTCTTGATGATGATACTCCTGTAAATGCATCTTCTCATAATAATTCTTCCGATAATGTTGATGCATCTAATGGTTCTTCTAGTTTATCTGATATGCAGGAATCATCACACATACCTCCGAGTACTCCGTTACCTCAAACGCTACGTATCTCCAAGGATCATCCAGAGTCAAACATTATTGGAGACCCACAAGAAGGAGTCAGGACTCGGAGACAGTTGGTTTGTGGAGTCGCATGTTACGTCTCCATGATAGAACCAAAGAACATCGATGAGGCTCTTCAGGATGATTACTGGATTGAAACAATGCAGGAAGAGCTCCATCAGTTCGAAAGAAACAAAGTCTGGGAACTAACGAAGCCTCCGAAACAACACAACATAATTGGTACTAAGTGGATTTTCAAGAACAAAAAAAACGAGGATGGTACCATCATCAGGAACAAAGCACGTCTAGTTGCTCAGGGCTATTCACAAATTGAAGGAATAGACTTTGATGAGATGTTTGCCCTGGTAGCTCGTCTCAAGTCAATTCGCATCCTCTTTGCGATTGTTTGTCATTTTAAAATCAAACTTTTTCAATGGACGTTAAGAGCGCCTTTTTAAATGGGTTTTTAAATGAGGAAGTTTATGTGGCTCAACCGAAAGGTTTCATTGACCATAAACTACCTAACCATGTTTTTCGTTTGAAAAAGGCTCTTTACGGTCTAAAACAAGCACCGCGAGCATGGTACGAAAGGTTGACAAAGCACCTTTTGGAAACGGGCTACACTCGAGGGGGAACGGATCGGACTCTCTATGTGAAGCATTATCAGGATAACTTCATTGTCGCACAAATCTATGTCGATGATATTGTATTTGGTGGCAACTAGAATAACGATGCTTCTAAATTCGCTGGAAACCATAGAAAGCGAATTTGAGATGTCCATGATGGGCAAGCTAACATATTTTCTTGGATGCAAGTGAAACAAAAATGAAGAAGGATCCATCTGTGCCAATCACAAGTATGCAAGGAGTTGGTTTAAGAAGTTTGGATTAGAAAACTCTCAAGACTTTCCGACTCCAATGGGAACTAGCAACAAGGGATTAGGAATTAAATCTCTTAGTGAAAGTGTAGACGAGAAGCTTTATCGCAGCATGATTGGAAGTCTACTCTACCTCACGGCTAGTCCCCGGACATATCCTTTAGTGTTGGGATCTGCGCGAGATATCAGTCGGTACCAAAGGAGGTTCACCTGAAAGCGGTGAAAAGGATCATCCGGTACGTCAAAGGAACATTGAATTTCGGAATTTGGTATCCTATGGGAACAACTCTTGACATAATAGGATACTCAGATGTCGATTGGGCAGGATCAGTGGATGATCGAAAAAAGTACGAGTGGTGCATGTTTTTATCTTGGCCATTGTCTTGTTGCATGGCATAGTAAAAAAGCAAAACTGCATTGCACTCTCGACTGCCGAAGCGGAATATATTTCAGCAGGAAGTTGTTCGATACAATTGATTTGGATGAAAAGCGTTTTGAGCGACTTCCGAATTCCTGCAACTTCGGTAACTATTCTTTGTGACAACACTAGTGCTATAAAATATTTTCAAAAATCCTGTGTTGCACTCAAGAACAACAACACATTGAACTTAGATATCATTTTCTAAGAGAGCTAGTTGAATCAAGTATTTTTTCAAATTTCTTATATTTCAACTGAAGATCAATTAGCTGATATTTTAACAAAAACCTTTGGATCAAAACGGTTTATTCATTTGCGTAAAAACAATTGGAATGCTTTCTTTGAAATAACACTTTTTGAAACCATTGCTTTGGTTAGGTTTTGTTTTGTGTTTGTGTTCTTTATCTATGCTTGTACATAAAACATTAATTAAGCATTAGTATAATTGATTTTACTTGCATCCTTTTATATTTTAAGAAATTTATTATGATTTGGATATCATGATAATTCATTTGATGCAATGATCATTTATATCAATTAGTTTATTTTTAATTGATCAAGTCAATTTCTCTCTCAAATGATCTCTGGTATAGTTTTTATCTTATTTGACAATTGAGGTCAAGTATGAACTCGAGATCAATTTCTGGTTGAATACCTCATATCTTAAATAATTGATAGCCAATTGAGGGGGAGTTTATTAAAATGTTTATGGCTCAAAAGATGTGGAATAGAGTTACATCCCAATGAGGAGTGTGAAAACTACCACCACATGGAGGAAAGAGCTACCACCTCGGTCGTCCGAGTACTGTGTGCAGCTACACATGTATACAAAGCAATGGTTTTTCTTATTGATTAGATAAAATGCTTTTTAAATACTTGACTCTGTCGAATTCTAAGGTTGGTATAAGGTGGGATTTTTTATTGAAAGATGCTCAAGAGCCACTCTACGATAAATTGACTAGATATATTATCTAACTTATTTGGGATTTCAAACATCTATCGCTCTTGGTGCTTCACTTTCTTTGCAAAATTATGATGTTTTTGTTTAAAGTTGACATATAAAAGTGCTACATTCTTTTCTAGAATTTTTGGAAGTTTTCTAAATTTTTTGAAGAAAAAGTTGTAGCCGATCCGGACTGGAATTTCTGTTCCGGATCCCGAACGCAGAACTTGTCTGCGGGTAGCCGATCCGGACTGGATTCGTGATCCGATCCGGACCGCGCTAGGTATTTTATTTGAAGCGAAAGGGTTTTTAATTTTTTTTTATCACAAACTTTTATTTCCAAGTCTCCAGAATTTCTCTCTCTAGAAAAAACCCAATTTGGAGTCTTTCAAACTCGAGTTCTTCAGATTAAAGTAGTAAGCTTTTTATCAAAACTCAACTTTTTCAACTGTTGTTTTGCATTGTGCATCAAAAACGTGAGTGGAAAATCATGATTCGAATTCAATTCTATATGGTTTTTGGTCAAATTTCTTTTGAAATAAGAATTCTGAGTAGATCAGTTTTGTTTATATGCCTGGTATTCTCTTGATTAACGGATTTTTAGGCTTCGATTTCTGAAAATTCGGTTTTAGGGCATATAATGAGAATTTTTGAAAATCATGGAATTGATCTATTTTTAAAATTCTTTTTGTAAAACTAATTTGATTCCTAGTCTCTCTACACGATAATGATTGTTTGGGTACATTTTTTAAATTTTTGAAAATTAAACAATTTTTTGTGTTCTTGAGTTCTTACTCGCAGGTTCTTCAATTACTAAAGCACTAGCAAAAATGGTGTTTGCATGGATTATAGTGCTTCTTGTTGCAATGGTGTATACACGAGCGACAAATAAACTAAAGAGAGCGAAGAAACTCAAAGAAAATGTGAGTATGTCCTTGTGGACGACTCCGAGACGGAATCTGAGAAGGAATCAGTGAACTGGGATGAACTAATGGAAGACGACGCAGCACCTGCTACATCAAAAGAGAAAACCCCTGGTACAACAAAGGCAAGACAGCGCCTACTGCTGCGGAGAAAGGCAAAGCGCCGATGCCGCCAACATCCTTTTCAATGAAAAGAAAAGAGTAGCTCGATGGATGGGACGAGCACGAGGGATTGAGATTGAAAAACCAATAGCTCATGATTCACTACCTCCAGAGGAACACGTGCCTATTAACATAGATCGACTGAAAGCCTTTGAGAACAGAGTGTATTGGGAAATGACACGTTAGCATTGGAGCTCTTCGAAATCGTTCTCATGCTTTCGGAAATTTAATTGAACAAGCTAATCTCTATCAAGTTTGCAAATTCCTGAAACTCTGGGATTTTGTTTGCATCTGGTACGGACCTTCTATACCAATGCAATGCAGCTTCAAGAACATGAAGACGGTCCAATGGAGTTTTATACGACAGTCCGAGGGACAAGACTCAAAATAACTCCACATCTAATTGAAGAAGTCCTAGGGATGAAAGCGAACATGACAAGGACCAATTATTTGAAAGGAAAAGTTTAACAAACTTGTTGTGGCAAACTATTGTAAATGGGATATGCATGGCGGAGACTCAGTCATCGGGAAATTCTGTTTATTCTAAAGAACTTCGACCTGAGTATCGGTTTCTAAATTTCATCATATGCTACAATATTCTTCCAAACATACAGACGAAAGTCCTACGATGGTCGCATGCTTTTCTTATACCTGTTGGGACATTCGTCAGAGGCAGTAGGGTTGAACATCAATATCCCATATGTCATTTGGAGTAGGATGGCACGGTACGTTGAACATCCTCATCCAACAGAAAGACTTCCTTTCCCATTGATCATAATGAGAATCTTAAGGAAATTCAAGGTTGATACCAGCTTTTCAAGTTATCAACACAGTTTAGGGTATGATTAATGATTCAACAGTCGTAAAGTCTTTCCAGAAACTGCCTCATGCCACCCAAACTCCTCCGCGTGGCAAGAAACCTTCAGTCGGTACTTCTGCTTCACCCTCAAAGCAAGTATCCGTGTCAGATGATGAAGCTTCTGTAACTTCAATTTATAAGGAGCAGCAAAGGTTATCTTTTGAACAAGAACATCACAAAAGAACAGAAGCGCATCTCTGATGAGCTGAAATAATCACTTCAGCCCAAATCACTCTAACGAAGAAATCACTTCGATGAAGAAATTGGTGAAGAAAATGTTTTCGAAGATGGGATGTAGTAGCTCTGAAAATTCAGAGTCTGACAATTGAATACTTGTTATTTTTTGTTTTGCAGGTTTCAGTTTTAGTTCCATTCTTTTTTTTTTTGAACTTTTAACTCCCTATTTTTTGTATATTTTGGCTACTTTAGTGACAAAAAGGGGGAGAGAGATATGAACAATGGCTTGACAATGGTTTTGTGCGAACTTTAGAACACTGAAACTTTGAAAGGTAAGTATCACAACAACTTTGGTTTTGTAATGTGAATGCATTCACAGCATGACTCAGCTAAAACTATTGATTAACTATTTGGGCATGTAATATTACTAACAAGTTGCTTGATGACTAACATACATATGACATTTGGAATTTAGTGCTTAGAAGATATGTCTATCTCTGATTGGTATTCTAATACATACCCTTCTATAATGTCCCTGCATTATGAGTATAAACTCCATCTCTTTGTTTGGTTTTTTGATTGTTAAATTCTTGAGGTATCTAACGATTTCTTTTGTCAAGATTACGTCTTTTTGGCAGATAGTATAACGTCTAAGTCTAGAGTTTGTTTTAGGAGTTTACTCATGTACTTTTTTTTTTTATTGGATCTCTATTGTAAATTTTTTGTTGTATGGTGATAGCAACAAAAATATCTTTTTGAATTTTCTTTAGTGGATTTTTTTTGTCACGAAACCGCCAAAGGGGGAGATTGTTAAGGATTTGTTTTGGTGTATTTCGTGAAAGTGGTTAAGTCTTGAGATTGAAGATGAAGATGTTTTTGATCGTATACCTCAATCTCAGAAAGAAGAATCCAAATAGATCAGGTACGTTTAATTAAATAACTCGGTGATCCGAATACTTCTGTAGTGTAGAAACACTTGGATGATTTTTAATCGCATAAAAATCAAAAACTGGACTGTTATATGTTCAGGATCCGGATCAGGGATACTTCAGTCCGGACCCCCGAAGTAGGTAGGTTCATGCGCAAATCCTGTCCGGAACACCCTTGGTTCAGTCCGGACCCCGAACGTGATTTTGCAGGAAATCACATAACAGTCTGGACCGTGGTATTCAGTCCGGACCCCGAACAGTGTTTTTTCAGGAATTCTCTGAAAAACAACGACAGTCGGATCAAAGCTAATCCAGTCCGACCGTCGTGCGGGAAAAAGTTTGTACAGTCAGTTTTTTGATCTTATCCTCTTCCAATGGTTTCTAACCTATAATAAACCCTAATCCATTTCTTTTAGGGTAAACGCCAAACTAAGTTTGTACTGGTGCGTAAGATGACTTAAAAAATTAACGGAGAAAACTTATAAAAATCCACATATAGAGAAGAAGGAAAAACTAGATCTACTCTAATGTTTCTTCATCTATATTAATAATTTGATTCTAGGTTTCAAACTCAGATTTGAGTAGAATCAAATTAATGAATACTTAGATGGTATTTCCAATCTATCTTTGATCTAAGTATT
>CM055063.1:5588646-5688331 GCA_029204045.2 Tillandsia leiboldiana | reverse complement strand
GAGAAATCGGCCCGTTTGGCCCGTTTAGCCGAAAATATCTGATTTTCAATGTTTTCGAGCGCTGAGTCCATTTTTGGCATCCGTTTGACGCACAACGGGGTCGATACAGCAATAATAGGTGTTTTCTCACCGCCGACCATCCAGACAGGTCGTAAGGAAAAATCGGGACACCACAGCGTGTTAAGGAATTTGTTTTGGCGTATTTCGTGAAAGTGGTTAAGTCTTGAAGATTGAAGATGAAGATGTTGGACCATATACCTCAATCTCAAGAAAGAAGAATTCAAATGGATCAAGTATGTTTAATTAAATAATTCTGGTGATCCGAATACTTCTTGTAGTGTAGAAACACTTGGATGGATTTTTAATAGCTAAAAATCAGAAAACTGGACCGGTATATGTTCAGGATCCGGATCAGGGTACTTCAGTCCGGACCCCGAACGTAGGTAGGTTCATGCCAAATCCAGTGGAACACCCTTGGTTCAGTCCGGACCCGAACGTGGATTTTGCAGGAATCACATGAACAGTCCGGACCGTGGTATTTCAGTCCGAACCCCGACACTATTTTTTCAGGAATTCTTTGAAAAAACACAACAGTCCGGATCAAGCTAAATCGAGTCCGGACCGTCGTGCGGGAAAAAGTTTGTTACAGTCAGTTTTTGATTCTTATCCTCTTCCAATGGTTTCTAACCTATAAGTAAAACCCTAATCTCATTTCTTTTAGGGTAATCCAAACTAAGTTTGTACTCCGTAAATGACTGGAAAAAAATTAGCGGAGAAAACTTATAAAAATCCACACATATAGAGAAGAAAGGAAAAACTAGATCTACTCTATGTTTCTTCATCTATGTGGATTAATTTGATTCTAGGTTTCAAACTCAGATTTTGAGTAGAATCAAATTAATAAATACTTAGTGGTTCCAATCTATCTTTGATCTAAGTAGTCGGCGGATTGCCACCACCAACAAAACAACGATTTTTCCCAAAAATCGGCGCGTGGATTCGCGTGGCCTTGTGGATTCAAGGTGTTACCGCTCTCGTGAATTCGGAGCGAGGTACGTTCGTGTGATCGAGACGCACTACTTGGTGGAGACCGTGGATTCGGTCAGACGTCGTGGACTCGACGTTGGACGCCGTGGATTCGGCGTTGGACGCAAATCGTGGATTCGAGGCGCGTTGCGGAGCGAGCGGAGAAGATCAACCTCGGAGCGTATGGAAAAGGTTGAGTCGTATGTGAGTATGGTATATCACCTTTGTACGTGTTTAATCTTAGTTGATTTCGCCGTGTGATTGGTCCGTGGTTTTTTTACCTCCTGGTTTTGGAGTTTTTCCACGTAAAATCTTGCGTGTTATTTTCATTTCCGCATTGGGTTTTATTACGCAAAGATTTTTGAGTGTTTATTGTTTACACCTATTCACCCCCCTCTAGGTGTTTTTTTTCCTATTTAAATCCATATAATCATAACCCAACAAGTGGTATCGGAGCGGGAATAGGGTTGTAAACAATGGTTGAACGTGAAAACATCAACAGACCACCGTTCTTCGATGGAACAAACTGTGCCTACTGGAAAGTACGGATGAGAGCATTTTTAATTTGCATCGATGAACGGGTGTGGCAATCAATAAAATTTGGATGGTCAAATCCGATTGAAATTATTGCTGATGTTCTCACCATCAAACCTAGGTCGAAATGGACCAAGGAAGAAATTGATGCATCTTCTTACAACGGCAAAGAAATTAACGCCTTATTTAATGCTTTGTCGCAAACTGAATTCTCTCGCGTCTCGGCATGTGAGACTGCGAAAGAAATCTGGGATGTTCTACAAGTTACACATGAGGGAACAAGCCTTGTGAAGATTCATAAACTGCAAATGCTTACGAGCAAGTTTGACTCAATTTTTATGGCAGAAAATGAATCTTTCACAGATTATTATACACGATTGCAAGACATTGTGAATACATGTGCTAACTTGGGAGAGAAAATTCCAGAATCTAAAGTTGTAAGAAAGATTTTAAGGACTCTTCCTGAAAGATTTCGCCCAAAGGTTGCAGCCATTGAAACAGTTAAACACCGGGACGAAATCCGTGTAGAAGAATTAGTTGGTGCACTTCAAACTTTTAAAATGACATTTCCTACTAACTATTCTTCTGGAAAGACATCTTCTTCTAAGTTTTCAGGTTTTGCATTGAAAACAACAAAAGAAGAAGACGCGGATTCATCCTCCTCAGACGATGGCGAGAACCTATCAATGGAGGATTTCGAGAAGCAACTTGCGCTCTTGACGAGGGAAATTTCGCCGAAACTTTCGAAGGGGTAATTCAAGCAAAACCTCATCCTTCGTAAAGTCGAAGAAAAGGCAAAGGAAATTCAAGCTTTAAGTCAAGAAAGCAAGAGAGTTTTTCAAATGACAAGAAAAGCTCGGAGAGGGACAAATCCAATGCTTCAAGTGCCGAGGCTACGGTCACATCTCAACGGAGTGTCCCAACAAGAATCCGTCAAAGAAGAAGGCGATGCAAGCCGTCACTTGGGATGACACCTCAACGTCCAATGAGTCATCTTCCAGTGATGAAGAAAACAACGCAACGGCATTCCACGCATCCACACTTCACCTTACGTGTGCTTTATGGCAAGTACATCCGATTCATTGTCCAACTCCTCCCAAGTTGAAAAGAATGCAACGGACGATGAATCGAGTAATTTCGAAGGTGAAGACTTTGCTTTTGCCTACCATAAAATTTTAAAAGATTCAAAGAAATTGGCAAAGCAAAACAAGAGTTTGAGAAAAAGAGTGCAGGATCTCGAAGAAGAAGCAAAAAGGGCAACTTCTCTCTCAAACGCTCTTGAAGTGGAAAGGGATAACTTGATCAAAGTAAATGTTTCCCTTCAAGAGAAAAATGAACATTTCGAGAAGGAACACATCAAACTGGTGGATAAAGCCAATTACTTCTTGAAGTTCTACTCCGAGGCTTGACAAGAAAAAATGGAGATGACGAAGACCATTTTCCAACTTAAGGATGATTTGAAGCGATTTTCTTCTGGAAGGAGAAAGTTGGATAAGATGCTTGGTCTTGGTCAAACAAATCGTTTGGGCCTTGGATACAGTCGAACTGGAGACAGTCCTAGTTCGAGTGGAATAATTTTTGTGCCCCAGTCGGTGTCTCCTCCTCCGACGACGGAATTCAATGCATTCAACGACAACAAGCCTACCTCACCTACCTCGGGTTCATCAAGTACAAATGTATGTTTTCGTTGTGGTTTTGCAGGGCACATACAAAGAGATTGCAAGATTGTAGCAAAACGAACAAATCAAGCGCCTCTTGCAACAACTACCAACAAGGTCATTCCCCGGAAATCAAAGGAGAAATTTTCAAAGGAAATGAGCCTTGGTAATTCAACTAACAAGACGACGTCATCAAAGAAAAGCGATCAATCAAACAAGACGCTTTCACCAAAGAGAACAACTTCACGATCATTGTTGACGCATTCTAAAAAAGTTTGGGTGCGCAAAGGTGAAATCTTCCCTTGTCTTGTCATTCATACTTCTTTGCATGCTTATGACAACTCGTCTTGGTATCTGGATAGTGGGTGTTCACGTCATATGACCGGTGACAAAAATTATTTTCAAACTTTAGAGAAAACCTCTGGAGGACTTGTAGTTTTCGGAGACGGTCGTTCTTCAAAAATTGTTGGAAAAGGGACAATCACTATTCCAGAAGGCCCGGTTTTGAACAATGTTTTATTTGTTGAAGGCCTTAAGACTAACCTCACTAGCATTTGTCAACTTTGTGATAATGGTTTTTCAGTTAATTTTTCTTCTGCAGAATGTATTGTAACTGATAAGGGGTTAGGTCTGAAAATAATTGCTATGTAGTTCCTAACAAAATTTCTGAAAATTGTAACCTAGTTTCACTTGATAACGAAACTCTTTGGCATGAAAGACTAGGTCACATAAATTTTAAGGAACTAGCAAGGATTTCAAATAAAGGCGTGGTTAAGAGAGTTCCTAAATTAACTTTTAAAGAAAACATTGTGTGTGGAGGTTGTCAAAAGGGAAAACAATCAAGGGCCGCGCACAAGAACTTGAACCACGTGGAAACCAAACGGCCATTAGAATTACTGCACATGGACTTAATGGGGCCGACTCGTCAACCAAGTTTGGGAGGTAAATGGTACATTTTTCTTTTGGTTGATGATTTCTCTAGATATACATGGGTAACATTTTTTAAAAGAGAAAGCGGATACTTTTGATTCTTTTCATGAGATATGTCATCGTGTTATGATCGAGAAAACTGAATAGATCGTTCATGTTCGGAGTGATAGAGGTGGAGAATTCATCAATTCTAAATTCATTGATTTTTGCACTTCCAATGGCATAAAACATGAATTCTCTGCACCCTATACACCTCAGCAGAATGGTGTAGTCGAGTGCAAAAACAGGGTTGTACAAGAGATGGCGCGTGTTATGCTTCACAGCGGGAAACTCCCGTTACATTTTTGGGCTGAAGCAGTGAACACCGCGGTCTACGTAATCAATCGAGTGTATTTGCGCCCGGAAACTTTAAATACACCATATGAACTATGGTTTTGTAGAAAACCAAATATCAAATATTTTCGAATCTTTGGGAGTCGCTATTACATTTTACGTGATCGCGAAAATCTTGGAAAAAATTCGATTCTCGAAGTGACGAAGGAATTTTCATGCGTTATTCTACAAATAGTAGAGCATATCGGGTATTTAACCTCGAATCTAAAACGATGGTAGAATCTTTTAATGTTAAAGTAGATGAAGCTTTTCATTTTGCATCTGATAAATCTACCCCTGATATGTCTCTTGATGATGATACTCCTGTAAATGCATCTTCTCATAATAATTCTTCCGATAATGTTGATGCATCTAATGGTTCTTCTAGTTTATCTGATATGCAGGAATCATCACACATACCTCCGAGTACTCCGTTACCTCAAACGCTACGTATCTCCAAGGATCATCCAGAGTCAAACATTATTGGAGACCCACAAGAAGGAGTCAGGACTCGGAGACAGTTGGTTTGTGGAGTCGCATGTTACGTCTCCATGATAGAACCAAAGAACATCGATGAGGCTCTTCAGGATGATTACTGGATTGAAACAATGCAGGAAGAGCTCCATCAGTTCGAAAGAAACAAAGTCTGGGAACTAACGAAGCCTCCGAAACAACACAACATAATTGGTACTAAGTGGATTTTCAAGAACAAAAAAAACGAGGATGGTACCATCATCAGGAACAAAGCACGTCTAGTTGCTCAGGGCTATTCACAAATTGAAGGAATAGACTTTGATGAGATGTTTGCCCTGGTAGCTCGTCTCAAGTCAATTCGCATCCTCTTTGCGATTGTTTGTCATTTTAAAATCAAACTTTTTCAAATGGACGTTAAGAGCGCCTTTTTAAATGGGTTTTTAAATGAGGAAGTTTATGTGGCTCAACCGAAAGGTTTCATTGACCATAAACTACCTAACCATGTTTTTCGTTTGAAAAAGGCTCTTTACGGTCTAAAACAAGCACCGCGAGCATGGTACGAAAGGTTGACAAAGCACCTTTTGGAAACGGGCTACACTCGAGGGGGAACGGATCGGACTCTCTATGTGAAGCATTATCAGGATAACTTCATTGTCGCACAAATCTATGTCGATGATATTGTATTTGGTGCAACTAGGAATAACGATGCTTCTAAATTCGCTGAAACCATAGAAAGCGAATTTGAGATGTCCATGATGGGCAAGCTAACATATTTTCTTGGATTGCAAGTGAAACAAAATGAAGAAGGCATCCATCTGTGCCAATCCAAGTATGCAAAGGAGTTGGTTAAGAAGTTTGGATTAGAAAACTCTAAAGACTTTCCGACTCCAATGGGAACTAGCAACAAGGGATTAGGAATTAAATCTCTTAGTGAAAGTGTAGACGAGAAGCTTTATCGCAGCATGATTGGAAGTCTACTCTACCTCACGGCTAGTCACCCGGACATATCCTTTAGTGTTGGGATCTGCGCGAGATATCAGTCGGTACCAAAGGAGGTTCACCTGAAAGCGGTGAAAAGGATCATCCGGTACGTCAAAGGAACATTGAATTTCGGAATTTGGTATCCTATGGGAACAACTCTTGACATAATAGGATACTCAGATGTCGATTGGGCAGGATCAGTGGATGATCGAAAAAGTACGAGTGGTGCATGTTTTTATCTTGGCCATTGTCTTGTTGCATGGCATAGTAAAAAGCAAAACTGCATTGCACTCTCGACTGCCGAAGCGGAATATATTTCAGCAGGAAGTTGTTCGATACAATTGATTTGGATGAAAAGCGTTTTGAGCGACTTCCGAATTCCTGCAACTTCGGTAACTATTCTTTGTGACAACACTAGTGCTATAAATATTTTCAAAAATCCTGTGTTGCACTCAAGAACAAAACACATTGAACTTAGATATCATTTTCTAAGAGAGCTAGTTGAATCAAGTATTTTTCAAATTTCTTATATTTCAACTGAAGATCAATTAGCTGATATTTTAACAAAACCTTTGGATCAAAAACGGTTTATTCATTTGCGTAAAACAATTGGAATGCTTTCTTTGAAATAACACTTTTTGAAACCATTGCTTTGGTTAGGTTTTGTTTTGTGTTTGTGTTCTTTATCTATGCTTGTACATAAAACATTAATTAAGCATTAGTATAATTGATTTTACTTGCATCCTTTTATATTTTAAGAAATTTATTATGATTTGGATATCATGATAATTCATTTGATGCAATGATCATTTATATCAATTAGTTTATTTTTAATTGATCAAAGTCAATTTCTCTCTCAAATGATCTCTTGGTATAGTTTTTATCTTATTTGACAATTGAGTCAAGTATGAACTCGAGATCAATTTCTGGTTGAATACCTCATATCTTAAATAATTGATAGCCAATTGAGGGGGAGTTTATTAAAATGTTTATGCTCAAAAGATGTGGAAAGAGTTACATCCCAATGAGGAGTGTGAAAACTACCACCACATGGAGGAAAGAGCTACCACCTCGGTCGTCCGAGTACTGTGTGCAGCTACCACATGTATACAAAGCATGGTTTTTCTTATTGATTAGATAAAATGCTTTTTAAAATACTTGACTCTGTCGAATTCTAAGGTTGGTATAAGGTGGGATTTTTATTGAAAGATGCTCAAAGAGCCACTCCTTACGATAAATTGACTAGATATATTATCTAACTTATTTGGGATTTCAAACATCTATCGATCTTGGTGCTTCATTTTCTTTGCAAAATTAATGATGTTTTTGTTTAAAGTTGACATATAAAAGTGCTTACATTCTTTTTCTAGAATTTTTGGAATTTTTCTAAATTTTTCTGAAGAAAAAGTTGTAGCCGATCCGGACTGGAATTTCTGTTCCGGATCCCGAACGCAGAACTTGTCTGCGGGTAGCCGATCCGGACTGGATTCGTGATCCGATCCGGACCGCGGCTAGGTTTTATTTGAAACGAAAGGGTTTTAATTTTTTTTTATCACAAACTTTTATTTCCAAGTCTCCAGAATTTCTCTCTCTAGAAAACAACCAATTTGGAGTCTTTCAAACTCGAGTTCTTCAGATTAAAGTAAGTCTTTTTTATCAAAACTCAACTTTTTCACTGTTTTTGCATTGTTCATCAAAACGTGAGTGAAAATCATGATTCGAATTCAATTCTATATGGTTTTTGGTCAAATTTCTTTTGAAATAAGAATTCTGAGTAGATCAGTTTTGTTTATATGCCTGGTATTCTCTTGATTAACGGATTTTTAGGCTTCGATTTCTGAAAATTCGGTTTTAGGGCATATAATGAGAATTTTTGAAAATCATGGAATTGATCTATTTTTAAAATTCTTTTTGTAAAACTAATTTGATTCCTAGTCTCTCTACACGATAATGATTGTTTGGGTACAATTTTTTAAATTTTTGAAAATTAAACAATTTTTTGTGTTCTTGAGTTCTTACTCGCAGGTTCTTCAATTACTAAAGCACTAGCAAAAATGGTGTTTGCATGGATTATAGTGCTTCTTGTTGCAATGGTGTATACACGAGCGACAAATAAACTAAAGAGAGCGAAGAAAACTCAAAGAAAATGTGAGTATGTCCTTGTGGACGACTCCGAGACGGAATCTGAGAAGGAATCAGTGAACTGGGATGAACTAATGGAAGACGACGCAGCACCTGCTACATCAAAAGAGAAAACCCCTGGTACAACAAAGGCAAAGACAGCGCCTACTGCTGCGGAGAAAGGCAAAGCTCCGATGCCGCCAACATCCTTTTCAATGAAAAGAAAAAGAGTAGCTCGATGGATGGGACGAGCACGAGGGATTGAGATTGAAAAACCAATAGCTCATGATTCACTACCTCCAGAGGAACACGTGCCTATTAACATAGATCGACTGAAAGCCTTTGAGAACAGAGTGTATTGGGAAATGACACGTTAGCATTGGAGCTCTTCGAAATCGTTCTCATGCTTTCGGAAATTTAATTGAACAAGCTAATCTCTATCAAGTTTGCAAATTTCCTGAAACTCTGGGATTTTGTTTGCATCTGGTACGGACCTTCTATACCAATGCAATGCAGCTTCAAGAACATGAAGACGGTCCAATGGAGTTTTATACGACAGTCCGAGGGACAAGACTCAAAATAACTCCACATCTAATTGAAGAAGTCCTAGGGATGAAAGCGAACATGACAAGGACCAATTATTTGAAAGGAAAAAGTTTAACAAACTTGTTGTGGCAAACTATTGTAAATGGGATATGCATGGCGGAGACTCAGTCATCGAGAAATTCTGTTTATTCTAAAGAACTTCGACCTGAGTATCGGTTTCTAAATTTCATCATATGCTACAATATTCTTCCAAACATACAGACGAAAGTCCTACGATGGGATCGCATGCTTTTCTTATACCTGTTGGGACATTCGTCAGAGGCAGTAGGGTTGAACATCAATATCCCATATGTCATTTGGAGTAGGATGGCACGGTACGTTGAACATCCTCATCCAACAGAAAGACTTCCGTTCCCATTGATCATAATGAGAATCTTAAGGAAATTCAAGGTTGATACCAGCTTTTCAAGTTATCAACACAGTTTAGGTATGATTAATGATTCAACAGTCGTAAAGTCTTTCCAGAAACTGCCTCATGCCACCCCAACTCCTCCGCGTGGCAAGAAACCTTCAGTCGGTACTTCTGCTTCACCCTCAAAGCAAGTATCCGTGTCAGATGATGAAGCTTCTGTAACTTCAATTTATATGGAGCGGCAAAGGTTATCTTTTGAACAAGAACAGATCACAAAAGAACAGAAGCGCATCTCTGATGAGCTTGAAATAATCACTTCAGCCCAAATCACTCTAACGAAGAAACTCACTTCGATGAAGAAATTGGTGAAGAAAATGTTTTCGAAGATGGGATGTAGTAGCTCTGAAAATTCAGAGTCTGACAATTGAATACTTGTTAATTTTTGTTTTGCAGGTTTCAGTTTTAGTTCATACATTTCTTTTTGGTTTTGAACTTTTAACTCCCTTATTTTTTGTATATTTTGGCTAATTTTAGTGACAAAAAGGGGGAGAGAGATATGAACAATGGCTTGACAATGGTTTGTGAGAACTTTAGAACACTGAAACTTTGAAAGGTAAGTATCACAACAACTTTGGTTTTGTAATTGTGAATGCATTCACATGCATGACTCAGCTAACTATTTGATTAACTATTTGGGCATGTAATATTACTAACAAGTTGCTTGATGACTAACATACATATGACATCTGGAATTTATTGCTTAGAAGATATGTCTATCTCTGATTGGTATTCTAATACATACCTGCTTCTATAAATGTCATGATGAGTATAAACTCCATCTCTTTGTTTGGTTTTTTGATTGTTAAATTCTTGAGGTATCTAACGATTTCTTTTGTCAAGAATTACTTCTTTTTGCAGATAGTATAAACGTCTAAGTCTAGAGTTTGTTTTAGGAGTTTAACTCATGTACTTTTTTTTTTTTATTTGGATCTCTATTGTAAATTTTTGTTGTATGGTGATAGCAACAAAAATATCTTTTTGAATTTTCTTTAGTGGATTTTTTATTTTGTCACGAAACCGCCAAAGGGGGAGATTGTTAAGGAATTTGTTTTGGTGTATTTCGTGAAAGTAGTTAAGTCTTGAAGATTGAAGATGAAGATGTTTGGACCATATACCTCAATCTCAAGAAAGAAGAATTCAAATAGATCAGGTATGTTTAATTAAATAACTCTGGTGATCCGAATACTTCTTGTAGTGTAGAAACACTTGGATGGATTTTTAATCGCTTAAAAATCAGAAAACTGGACTGTTATATGTTCAGGATCCGGATCAGGATACTTCAGTCCGGACCCCGAACGTAGGTAGGTTCATGCGCAAATCCTGTCCGGAACACCCTTGGTTCAGTCCGGACCCCGAACGTGGATTTTGCAGGAATCACATAAACAGTCTGGACCGTGGTATTTCAGTCCGGACCCCGAACAGTGTTTTTTCAGGAATTCTCTGAAAAACAACGACAGTCCGGATCAAAGCTAAATCCAGTCCGGACCGTCGTGCGGGAAAAAGTTTGTTACAGTCAGTTTTTGATTCTTATCCTCTTCCAATGGTTTCTAACCTATAAATAAAACCCTAATCTCATTTCTTTTAGGGTAATCCAAACTAAGTTTGTACTCCGTAAATGACTGGAAAAAATTAACGGAGAAAACTTATAAAAATCCACACATATAGAGAAGAAAGGAAAAACTAGATCTACTCTATGTTTCTTCATCTATATGGATTAATTTGATTCTAGGTTTTCAAACTTAGATTTTGAGTAGAATCAAAGTAATGAATACTTAGATGGTATTTCCAATCTATCTTTGATCTAAGTATTTGGAGGATTGTCACCACCAACAAAACAACGATTTTTCCCAAAAATCGGCGCGTGGATTCGCGTGGCCTTGTGGATTCAAGGTGTTACCGCTCTCGTGGATTCGGAGCGAGGTACGTTCGTGTGATCGAGACGTACTACTTGGTGGAGACCGTGGATTCGGTCAGACGTCGTGGACTCGACGTTGGACGCCGTGGATTCGGCGTTGGACGCAAATCGTGGATTCGAGGCGCGTTGCGGAGCGAGCGGAGAAGATCAACTCGAAGCGTATGGAAAAAGGTTGAGTCATGTGTGAGTACGGTATATCACCTTTGTACGTGTTTAATCTTAGTTGATTTCGCCGTGTGATCGGTCCCGTGGTTTTTTACTCCTGGTTTTGGAGTTTTTCCACGTAAAATCTTGCATGTTATTTTCATTTCCGCATTGGGATTTATTACGCAAAGATTTTTGAGTGTTTAATGTTTACACCTATTCACCCCCCTCTAGGTATTTTTTTCCCTATTTAGATCCATATAATCATAACCCAACACAGCGGCGTCGCGGGCGCGTGCAGGCGCATGCGCGGCGGCGGGCAGTCCGGTCCATGGGACTTGGCGTGCATCGGGACCAGCGAACGCGGCGGAAGACCACGTGGCGCGCACGAATTGGCCAGTCAACGCACGCGCGACAGCGCGTGATTCGCGCTGAGCGCGGCGCACGGTGGACCGCGCCAGGCCACGTGTCGCCTGCCCATTGGCGGGCGCAGCGACCCGGCTGCCCCGCCGTGAACCGCGGACCACGGTTTCCGCCGTGGACCGCACTGCCACGCGGCGCACTGCGATTGGCGGACCCGCATGCGTGAGGCGCGGAGTGGGCCACGTGTCGCGCCGAGAGCATTTCGGGCGCGCACAGTATTGGGCCGGGCCGGATTCGGGCGCCCGAATCCTGCGCCCGAATCCGGATTTCCTTTCTTCTGGGCTTGGGCTTCTTTTTGAGGGCTTTTCCCGAGCCCTCTTGAGCCCTTCTTCGGCAGGGGGGTTCTTCATCGAGTTTTCTTCCATCTTCAGCATCCCGAGAATTTTTGGAAGGCGCTCTATTTGCGTTCTCCTCGACATCGCGAACTTCGACGCGCCTTCGATACGGTGCTTTTTCGTCGACGCTTCTTCTGCAAGCTCCCCTGGGCTGACGGGAGAAATTTTTTTGCCGATTTCTACGGCATCGATTCCGCGAGAGGTAGATCTTTGTTTTCTGTGTTTACCGCTCCTCTCATTTTTGGGTTTTTATTGGGGTATTCGGAGCATCTTTGAACCCCTTTCTTCTTGCTGGATTTCCTAGATAGTGGAGCTTGTCGTATTTTTATCTTTGCACTCGGTTATCGTATTTCAGCCCATGAGTACTCAATCGACATCTGCGCTTTGCAAGGATCACAGCCATATTTTTATTTGAATTTTTGGAGCTCATCTTGCAGGTGATATTTCACTGTTTCTTGGATAGATGTGCGACAATGATGTCGTTTTACTCATTTTGGACTTACCGCAATGTTTGGCTCATATCCCGGTGACCGGGAGGACTTTTTGAGTGATTTTTGGTGCGTTGGAATCGTGGAAACTTGAGAATTATCCACGTTCAGTTTTGACCTTGGATCGACGCACACTTTCAGGTGGGTTCCTTCGTCTCCAAAATCGGTGGACGGTTCTCTAATTCTATTGAATAGAATTGCATGCATGATTGCGAGAGAGTTAGGAAGCATGCTAGAGTGAGAGATGATACTTTCTTGTGTCGTTACTGAGTTCATGTCGACTAATGCTTCCTAGTTGTATTAACAAATGTTATTATTGAAATTTGACCTAGCACCCTGTCATATGATGTATGTTCAACCAGACTAGTAGAAACTCTCACTTGGGCTAGGTTTACTTATGCTTTAGACATCCACACTTTACATTCTATCCCTGGACATAATGTTTTCCTCGCCCGGGTGGTGGGCTAAGTGGTCGGGATTTCTCTTAGTGTAGGATGCATGTTACACTCGTGCTTGGGGGCCGAGTGGAGTCTGGTAGATATAGCTAGTCTTGTACTAGTGGCGGGAACCGTCTGGGTAAACGGTGGTCCCGGGTTGTCGAGTTATTCGATTTGTTTGTTGCCACTGTGTTCGTGGCAGTGGTGTACCACTGATAGCAGGACCTTGAATCCAGAATCTTTTTGGACACACATGATTTCAATAAACTAATATTTTTCTTCCAAATGTCGAAGGTTCGCCGGAGTCTGTTCTTGTCTGATTGGGCGAAGGCATTAGCCCTTCGGGATTTGGGAATAAAACTTATTTTCTAACTGATTTTCCTAAAATAGCTAAAATTCATTAAAATGGATTTCCTTAAATCAAGATGGTTTTACAAAAAGGAACTAATTTTAATCCTCACCCCGCGTGGGTTCGAGCGAAAATGGTTTTCAGTAATAAATATCACATTTTTCTGTAAACTTCCTCACCGGAGAGGGTTCGAGTGATCTGGATTCTAAGGGCTATTTTTTTCTTTGGGTCGAGAACAACGAGAGGCTATGCCTAGAGCCTGTTCTTGTTTGATTTGGGTTGTAGGTTCTAGTCTTTCGGGGTTTTCGGACCATTCATTGTTGTCGGCTGTGGAGTATACCTTGTTAGTGAGTTTGCATGTTGGGTTGATGTCCTATTTGGGGAGCCGTTGGGTTGACGGCGGTCCCGGCTGTCGAGTATTTCCAGCCAGTGAGTTAGAGATGTGATTTGAGTACTATCGATCTTGTTGATCGTGGATTTGGATTATAGCATGCATGGGCCATATTGAGCTCGACAGAGATGCGCGGATACTTTCCTCGGTGGGGTCGCACCCCTCGAGTGCCACTCCGGAGCAGAGCCTGTTACTTTACTTTCGCGACATATCGACGCAGTCCCTCTGGCTGGGCCTTTTTTAGGCAGTCACGGACGCCCTACGTAAGTCCAGTCCCTCGTGGATGTAATGGCAGTAGGTGGGCGCAGGTTTGACTGGACCCTATGTGGCAGTCACTGTGATTGGGTTGATTGAGTATATTGGGTTAGAGTCGATGCATCATGTTTCATTTGTATCACCCTTTGAGCATTTAGATAGAGGCATGGTAGCTGTAGAGTTATGTAGTATCCTGGCGTTCCGATGCCTTTGTATACCTTCGTTTTGTGACGAGATTGTTGGGGAAACTTTTCACTGTATTTTCTGCAATGGACTGGCCTGGACCGCGAGTATTTTTCTGCGATTGAGCTCGGAAAATGAAGGACGGCAAAGCAAACGGATTCGGATTCCGATTTACGAATCTTCCGGAATGGGGGTCAAATCGTTTGCCTTTGAGGGGTGCATCGGAATCCGTGCTAAGTGGCCGGCACGCTTTTCGAGGCGATCGGACGGGATCTTTCTATGATCAGTTTCTTTTATCTTTTTATGTTAGTGGTTTCTTTTATCTTTTATGTTAGGCGATCGGACTTCTTATTTTAATTTTTTTTCCTTCTTCAGTGGCCGGCTGGGGGGTTAAAAGTTTGAGAATTTCTGGGCTGACCATCGAGGTTTGCAGGTATTTTTAGGGGCTAGAGCACGCAAAACGGTGAACGGTGGCGCGATCGGATTCGATTTCCGACCCCGGGATCTCCCAGAATTATTTTTTGAATTTTCGTTAGTGGTTTGGGTGCATCAAAATCCGTGCAGGCGATCGACATGTTTTTCGGGGTGATCTGGACCTCTCGTTGCATCCCGACTTATTTTAGTATGTTTTGGGGATTTAGGGTTTTTCCCGTTTTTCATTTGTTCGGTAAGTCGTTTCTGGGTATGTGCGGGGGGGGGGGGGGGGGGACCTCAATTCTCTTTTTTTCTCTCCTTTTGATTATTGGCGTGAGGAACCGAGGCGACGAGACGGGGAGAGGGAAGGACGATCGCACGTCCTGCGGTATCCGGCGAACGAGAACGGGACGATCCTCCTTCTTCCTCCCTTACCGGCGAAAATGAGGTGAGCGGTTCGGATCTTTTCGGTTTTTTCGGTGTGAGGTTTTCTCTCTTGTCGTGTCGCGTGCGAGGCGTGTTTGGTACTAAACGGGAGGCCGCCGCCGCTGTGGTTAAACGGGAGGTCGCCGCCGCCGTTACCGTGTTCACGGGGTCGTCGCCGCAGTCGCCGGGGTCACGGGGTCGCAACCGGAGCCGTGGGGGGGGGGGCGAAAAAGGGGTTACTGTTCATCCCGGTACGGCCGCACCACCGCGCGGTCCACAGGCCCCGGCGTGCACCCAGCGCACGGCTCCCAGGCCCAGGGGCGCGGACCCGGCACACGGATGCGTGCGCCAGGCCGCGCGGTCCACAGGACCCGGCGTGCACCCGGCGCACGCCTTCCCGGCCCAGGGTGCACGGACCCAGCGCACGAATGCGTGCGCCAGGCCGCGCGGTCCACCGGTTCGGCGTGCACCTGGTGCACGCCCCCGCAGCCCAACTTTGTGGACCCGGCGTGCGCTTCAGCTCGTGCGCGGCCCAGCTCATTCCGCAGCGGTCTACCGCTGCGGCGTGCACCTGGTCTGCGCCGCGGCCGTCTCGCGTCGTGGACTCGGTCCACGCCTGGACCCGTGCACCGATTTTCAGCCTGAGAGCCCAGAAGCTCCGTTTTTGGCCCATTTTGCCTCGTTTTTGAGTGTTTTTGACCGCAATGATGTTCTTAACATTAATTCTTACTGTAGTTTTTCGAACGCAAGGTGGGAGGGTTCTAACTGGAGTTTTCGCACACCTTCTTCGCGTTTCAGGTGGGTACACCCTTAGAATCCCTTTATGCGCAATATTGTTGTTTTTCATGTATATCATGTTGCGGGTTTTCGTCCTGAGACTTAGTGTGGAACCTTTCGGAAACTTTAAACATTTTGTAATTACTCGTCTAACTGTGCTAATATTTAGTAATCTCTGAGGTTGTTACTATCGGGTTCTGTCTTGTATACTTGGTTACTATACTCGAGGCTGCAGCACGCACACCCGCGGTTTGGCCACCGCAAAGGGTGTGTTTTCCGAAAAAGTGGTTTATGACCCGTGTATACCCACGAGGTGACGTAGTGGGGACCCCCGTAGGTGGGGGGTTTGAGGCGCCAAGGTGTGAGCGGTGCGACCCATCGAGGTAGGTGCTCGGCGTGGTTTACCGAGGTAGGTGCTCGGTCTGGTTTCCCGAGGTTGGTGCTCAGTTTGGTTTTCTTTCCAAAGGTTGGTGCTCGGTTTGGTTTTCTTTCCCGAGGTTGGTGCTCGGTTTGGTTTTCTTTCTTGAGGTTGGTGCTCGGTTTGGTTTTCTTTCCCGAGGTTGGTGCTCGGTTTGGTTTTCTTTCTTGAGGTTGGTGCTCGGTCTGGGTAGCCGGGGCAGGTGCCCGGTTCAGGTTATGCAGGCGGAGAGGATACTGACGATTGCACGATGAGGAGGGCGGTTGCTCTGGTTTTACTGCGGTTTGCTTTATTTATAGTTCTAGTTTCTTTCGTGCTTTATTTTTTCTGGTCACTGACTTCCCACTCTGTGACAGGTTTCTCGGGGGTGAGAGCTAGGGCGACGGTGAGGCCGTGGCAGGAGCACTTTTGGTCCTTCGAGGCCATAGATTGTATTTACTTCTTATATCGCCCATTTCATTACTTGTTAGTAGCTTACTATGTGGATCGCGATACCCTTGTGGGGTCGATGTGGATGTTGGAATGTCTTTTTATTATCCTTGTGGGTGATTGTTTTGGTTTTCCCGATTGGCCGCTTTCAAAATACAAAAAAAAAGAAAAGAAAAATATTTTGAAAACTATTTTAAAAATGTGGGTGTCGTGTGGGCACCATTTATAAAACCCTGTGGATTTATGGATTGCGAAAACCGCTTTGAAAATCTGGGTGCCGTGTGGGCACCATTTTAAAACCCTATGGATTTATGGATTTCGAAAATCATTTTGAAAAACCTGGGTGCCGTGTCGGCACCGTTTCTAAAAACTTGTGGATTTATCCTTTCAAAATTTGCCGGCCTCTTTAATACTTATGGAAAATGGTTGTATGCATTCGACTGTTGAACTAGTGTGGTTAAAGTGATGATTGTATGGTTGTTGTAGTCAGGACGCCGTGCATATACAAAGGAGACTCTGCCCGTTCGCAGAGTGAATTTGTATATGCGGCGGGTCTGGGCGCACACTGGGGGAGGTTGGTTTCAAAAAAAAAAATATATACACAAATTCAAATCTTTTTAGTGGTCGTCTTCCGCTTAATGAAACCCCCGGGGCGTGACAGATTAAGATGGTATCAGAGAAAAACAGCTTTAACCACAGTAGTCGCTGTCCAACATCCACATGAGCACATTACCACTGGCTACTAACTAATGAAATGATCAGGGTATAATGGCGTAGAGATGCGAGAGTGCGGGACTGTTGAGTTTAGTTTTCCGGTTTAGCTCGGGCGTTGTGCCAGTGTAGTCGGGTTGATTTGGAGGTTGGGGTCGAGGCCGGCTGCCACCGGGGGCCTTGATGGTTGCTATGAGTAAATGGATTAGGCAACCAGCATAGGACACGGTGGGTCTGCTGACGGTGTTTATGCACTTGGTGCGGCTGTTGGCACGGCAGAGCGTTGCGCCAGCTTTTGTTTTTTTTTTCTCTCTGAACCCCTTCCTCTGCCGACGTTCGGGTCGTCGTCTGTAACAGTGACGGGTGGTAGTGCAACCCACCGGTGTTTGTTAGTGTGTCGGCCGTTTGTCGGTCGTGGGTAACTGGACAGCCGTTTGTCTAAACTTGTACCTTCTAGGTCTTCTGGTGTTAGGTTATAGCAGGTAATCGGCCGATTCTTTTTGCACCATGGGCAAGGTATGGGTGGGAATGAGGATTCTTCCCCTATGTTTGTTACCCATAGTTCGGCTTTTACCGTAGACACTGTGATGGTTGTAGAAATTGTCGTGATGGGGTCTCTAGGTGCTCCTTTGGGTTAGAAAGGGAGACCATCGGGGCTAGTAAATCTTATTCCTTTGGGCTCGTTTTCGGTTAGAGAGGTCGTGCCTTGTTTCGCACAAGTGTACGTAAGTGGCGACTTTTATTGGTGGGTTTAGCTTTTGGCGCTGGGTGGTGCCAGGTAGCTCTGGGTCGGGTTCCTGGGTTCTGCGCAAGAGGGTCGGTTAGGTTGTCCGATTGGTGCGTTTAGTGAACCTAGGCAACTTTTGACAAGGTTCTTCTCGCTGTTTTTGTTGCTTGTCTTCTTCCGACCCTTTAGGTTTCAGATGGATAGTCTACATTACCTGGAGGTCCTTGTTGAGCGGACCTAGAGCTTAGATTTTCTCCTAGTTGGGAGTGTCACAGTTGGTCTGGAGGTTTACCGCTCGATTCGATGCCCGGTGCTTGGAGGGGCAACCGATTGGGACCGAGAGTTAGTGGTTATTTAGAGTGTCGCACCCCGTCGGTGCCAGGACGGAGGTAGGACCTTACCTTGTGGGTTTTGTCGTCAGCCTCCACATGACTAAGGCATAGCCTTGAGGCCTAGTTGGGAGCGTTTTGGGTCATTGGTCTTTTGGGGCAGGTGTGGGTCAAGGGGATCTGTCGACTACTCAGAGTTTTGGCACTGGTCACTTTCGGCTGGGAGGCCCTGTACGCAGCTCTTTCTGTAGGGTAGACCTTGTCGTAGGTCTTAGAGCTGAAACCTAACGTTAGTTTTGACCGTCGCCTCGGTAGGATAGACAGTCGGAACGAGTGGTCCGAGATGGTGGTTATGCTCCGAGCTTGTGGACCGTGTTGGTGACGGGTGGAAGTGGCCCGTGTTGGCGACGGAAGGGAGCGGTCCGTGTTGGTGACATGTGAGTTCGTTGTTTTCAGGGGAAAATTTCGGGTAGTTAGTAACCCAGCCTATTTTGTTGGCACCTCTTGGAACCTTGTGAGGTTGTTAGTATGGGTTGTTTTTCCTTGTCGTCGGGTTAGTTGTTTTGGACTTTTAAGGGTTCATTAGACCGAGTGTGTCGCCTTGGGGCGCACCCGTGCTCTTCGTGCGAAAGAAGAACGGAAGCCTGCGTTTACGCATCGATTACAGGGAGACAAACAGGGTTACAGTGAAGAGCAAGTCCGGGATTGATGACCACTTCGATCAACTACGAAGGGCACTTGCAGATTATTCTCCGGACTCTCAGGGACCAGAGGCTGTTTGCTAAGTTTAAGAAATGTGAGTTCTGACTTCGCGAAGTGGGCTCTTTGGGGCACACAGTTTCAACAACGGGAATCGCAGAGAATATGAGCGGAACTACCCGACACACGATCTGGAACGGGCAGCAGTCGCCTTCGTTTTAAAGCTGAGGGAGACATCACCTTTTCTTGGAGTTCATCGTAATGTGTCTTCGGATCGCCAGAGTCTTAAGTTTTGTTCACATTGAAGGTTTTGATTTTACGGCAAAGGCATTGGTTGGAGTTGCTGGAGGGCTCGGCCTGTCCATTCAATATCACCCCGGGAAAAGCAAGTGTAGTAGCGGATGTTTTGAGCAGGAAGGGCCAAATCGAGGGGGAAACCGATGAGCGCGAGTACTCAGCAAGACCGGTACTATCGCGCGACTTTTGTCCTTGATGGTCAAGCCAATCTTAATAGAGAAACCCTAGAAGGTCAGAAAATAGGCGCACAGATACAGCTTATTCGAGACAAGGCCCCCGGACCACGCGAGCGACTTTTCGGTGAGCGCGAACGACGCAATACGTTTTCGAGGGCGAAATTGCGTTCCCGAGCTACCAGTGTTGAAGAAAGAGTTACTGTCAGAGGCGCACTGCGCTCCCTATGCGGCGCATCCAGGTGACACGAAGATATACGAGGACCTCAAGAAGAAATTTTGGTGGACTAAACCGAAGGGGAGGTAACATAGTTCGCTACTCGCTGGTTGGAAGGTTAACAAGGAAAGGCCGAACATCAGCGCCGGCGGGGAAAACCACGATATCTACATGTACCAGAGTGGATGTAGGAGCGAGTCGGCACGGAATTCGTCACGGGTCTTTCGCATTGCGTCAAGGCACGAAGCAGTTTGAGTCACAAGGGATCGGCTGACGAAGTTGACTCTTTTCCCACCCATCCGTATGACGTGGACTAGAGACACTCAGCTGGTGTTGAACCTCTGGGAAAGTTTACAACGAGCTCTAGAGACTAAACCACACTTCAGCACGGCGTTTCACCCCCAGACCGACGGACAGCCCGAGCGAGTGAACCGGATTTTCGAAGATGTGTTCCGAACCTGCGTACTCAATTTGGGTGATGGATGGTCACTGCTTTCGAGCTTAGAGAGGACCTGAGCTTCGACGGAACACCGGTGCGGGTCTTAGCATGAGAGGACGAAAAAAAAAAAATTGCGCAACCGGACGATCCCCTATGTGAAGGTGCGGTGGAGCAACCAGGAAGAACGTGAAGCGACTTGGGAACTGGAGTCAAAGATGGGGGAGTGCTACCCAGTTTTGTTCGTTGCGGACCAGGGTTAAGTTTCGAGGACGAAACTTGTTTTAAAAGGTGAGTGATGTAGTATCCTGGCGTTCCGATGCCTTTGTATACCTTCGTTTTGTGACGGGATTGTTGGGGAAACTTTTCACTGTGTTTTCTGCAATGGACTGGCCTGGACCGCGAGTATTTTTCTGCGATTGAGCTCGAAAAATGAAGGACGGCAAAGCAAACGGATTCGGATTCCGATTTACGGATCTTCCAGAATGGGGGTCAAATCGTTTGCCTTTGAGTGGTGTATCGGAATCCGTGCTAAGTGGCCGGCACGCTTTTCGAGGCGATCGGACGGGATCTTTCTATGATCAGTTTCTTTTATCTTTTTATGTTAGTGGTTTCTTTTACCTTTTATGTTAGGCGATCGTACTTCTTATTTTAATTTTTTTTCCTTCTTCAGTGGCCGGCTGGGGGGTTAAAAGTTTGAGAATTTCTGGGCTGACCGTCGGGGTTTGCAGGTATTTTTAGGGGCTAGAGCTCGCAAAACGGTGAACGGTGGCGTGATCGGATTCGATTTCCGACCCCGGGATCTCCCATAATTATTTTTTGAATTTTCGTTAGCGGTTTGGGCGCATCGAAATCCGTGTAGGCGATTGGCACATTTTTTGGGGTAATCTGGACCCCTCGTTGCATCCCGACTGATTTTAGTATGTTTGGGGGATTTAGGGTATTTCCCGTTTTTCATTTGTGCGTTAAGTCGTTTCTGGGTGCGTGTGGGGGGGGGGGGAAACCCCCAATTCTCTTTTTTCTCTCTTTTCAACTGTTGGCGTGAGGAACCGAGGCGACGAGACGGGGAGAAGGAAGGACGATCGCACGTCCTGCGGAATCCAGCGAACGAGAACGGGACGATCCTCCTTCTTCCTCCCTTACCGGCGAAAACGAGGTGAGCGGTTCGGATCTTTCCAGTTTTTTCGGTGTGAGGTTTTCTCTCTTGTCGTGTCACGTGCGAGGCGTGTTTGGTACTAAACGGGAGGCCGCCGCCGCCGTTACCGTGTTCACGGGGTCGTCGCCGTAGTCGCCGGGGTCGCGGGGTCGCAACCGGAGCCTCGGGGGGGGCGAAAAATGGGTTACTGTTCATCCCGGTACGGCCGCAACACCGCGCGGTCCACAGGACCCAGCGTGCACCCGGCGCACGGCTCCCAGGCCCAGGGGCGCGGACCCGGCGCACGGATGCGTGCGCCAGGCCGCGCGGTCCACAGGACCCGGCGTGCACCCGGCGCACGCCTTCCCAGCCCAGGGGGTGCGGACCCGGCATACGAATGCGTGTGCCAGGCCGCGCGGTCCACCGGTCCGGCGTGAACCCGGTGCACGCCCCCGCAGCCCAACTTTGTTGACCCGGAATGCGCTTCAGCTCGTGCGCGGCCCGGCCCATGCCGCAGCGGTCTACCGCTGCGGCGTGCGCCTGGTCTGCGCCGTGGCCGTCTCGCGTCATGGACCCGGTCCACGCCTGGACCCGTGCACCGATTTTCAGCCTGAGAGCCTAGAAGCTCCGTTTTTGGCCCGTTTCGCCCCGTTTTTTAGTGTTTTTGACCGCGACGATGTTTTTAACATTAATTCTTACTGTAGTTTTTCGGACGCAAGGTGGGAGGGTTTTAACTGGAGTTTTCGCACACCTTCTTCTTCGCGTTTCAGGTGGGTACACCCTTAGAATCCCTTTATGCGCAATATTGTTGTTTTTCATGTTTATCATGTTGCGGGTTTTCGTCCTGAGACTTAGTGTGGAACCTTTCGGAAACTTTAAACATTTTGTAATTACTCGTCTAACTGTGTAATATTTAGTAATCTCTGAAGTTGTTACTATCGGGTTCTGTCTTGTATTCTTGGTTACTATGCTAGAGGCTGCAGCACGCGCACCCGCGGTTTGGCCACCGCAAAGGGTGCGCTTTTCCGGAAAAGTAGTCTATGACCCGTGTATACCCACGAGGTGACGTAGTGGGGGCCCCCGTAGGTGGGGGGTTTGAGGCGCCAAGGTGTGAGCGGTGCGACCCGTCGAGGTAGGTGCTCGGCGTGGTTTACCGAGGTAGGTGCTCGGTCTGGTTTCACGAGGTTGGTGCTCGGTTTGGTTTTCTTTCCCGAGGTTGGTGCTCGGTTTGGTTTTCTTTCCCGAGGTTGGTGCTCGGTTTGGTTTTCTTTCCCGAGGTTGGTGCTCGGTTTGGTTTTCTTTTCCGAGGTTGGTGCTCGGTTTGGTTTTCTTTCCCGAGGTTGGTGCTCGGTTTGGTTTTCTTTCTTGAGGTTGGTGCTCGGTCTGGGTTGCCGGGGCAGGTGCCCGGTTCAGGTTATGCAGGGGGAGAGGATACTGATGATTGCACAATGAGGGCAGTTGCTCTGGTTTTACTGCGGTTTTCTTTATTTATAGCCCTAGTTGCTTTTGTATTTTATTTTTTCTGGTCACTGACTTCCCACTCTGTGACAGGTTTCTCGGGGGTGAGAGCTAGGGCGACGGTGAGGCCGTGGCAGGAACATTTTTGGTCCTTCGAGGCCATAGATTGTATTTACTTCTTATATCGCGCATTTTATTACTTGTTAGTAGCTTACTATGTGGATCACGATACCCTTGTCGGGTCGATGTGGATGTTGGAATGTCTTTTTATTATCCTTGTGGGTGATTGTTTTGCTTTTCCCGATTGGCCGCTTTCAAAATACAAAAAAAAGGAAAAGGAAAATATTTCGAAAATAGTTTTAAAAATATGGGTGTCGTGTGGGCACCATTTATAAAACCCTGTGGATTTTTGGATTGCGAAAACCATTTTGAAAATCTGGGTGTCGTGTGGGCACCATTTTAAAACCCTATGGATTTATGGATTTCGAAAACCGTTTTGAAAAACCTGGGTGCCGTGTGGGCACCGTTTCTAAAAACTTGTGAATTTATCCTTTCGAAATTTGCCGGCCTCTTTAATACTTATGGAAAATGGTTGTATGCATTCGACTGTTGAACTAGTGTGGTTAAAGTGATTATTGTATGGTTGTTGTAGTCAGGACGTCGTGCATATACAAAGGAGACTCTGCCCGTTCGCAGAATGAATTTGTATATGCGGCGGGTCTGGGCGCGCACTGGGGGAGGTTGGTTTCAAAAAAATATATATATACACAAATTCAAATATTTTTAGTGGTCGTCTTCCGCTTAATGAAACCTCCGAGGCATGACAAGTTATTTCCAGCCTTTCCCTTATAGTACTGCATCTGTTACTTTATGTCTCTAGTAGACTTAGTGGGCAGACCGTCGGGCTTGGTGGCGGTATCCACTAAGAACTACGTGTAGGTGTAGTTCTCACACCCGCTGGGGGTTCCCTCCCTTCCTCTTTCCTCTCCTTTGTTTTGCAGAGTCTTCTGCGGGTGTTGCTGATCCTTCTATTGCTAATCGAGGTGAGGGAGTCGCGAGCTAGTTCCCTACCTGTCTTGGAGAGTAGCAGTACCCTCCTCTTTGGCTATTTTTAGTACAGTCTGTTGGATTATAGTAGATAGTTACTTTTGAGTTTTATTTCTTTTGAGAGACTTATGTTGTGAGGTTCAGACTTGTACTATTTGGAGATGTATTTTTCTTATTTCAGTAGTTTATTTTACAGCTCTGATATTTGTATAGTTATAGTTTTATCTTTTGCAGGTTAGACTCATCGTCTATGCGGGGCTTCCCGTATGGGCGGCGGATCTGTTAGCGAGCCCGAGTCGCAGTTTCGACTCCAGGGCGTGACAACAATTATGGTCAAATGAATGAAAGGAATACATAGGCCGAGGACTACAGGAGGCGGTGCTTGCAACCTGTTCTTGTTTGATTTGGGTTGTAGGCATCCGTCTTTTGGAACTCTCGGACCCGGCAACTATGAGTTTAAAAGAAAAGCCCAAAATGTCAAAAAGAGTTAAATGAGAAAAGTATAAAGGCCAAAGTGCCAACGGGAGGTGTAGAACATGGTTCGACTCCCGGGGGAGGTGTGCGTGAGCAAGACTCCGCTTCCCAAGTGAATGGCAAAGTAAAGAGCTAAAGGGTTAAATGAATAAAAGAGAAGATGATCATACCTTCGGGGGTAAAACGTAGATCTTGTATCGGAGTTTAATGGCAATGACCATCTCCCTGGTCGGGCCCGCATGACCAAGTTTCCCGTTGGGCGGGGTAGGACTTGAGGTGATATCGGCAACCTTGAAAATCTTGTCTTGTGGTAGCATGACTACCAGGCTGGGGTCCGTTGGGCAAGAATTTTCGAGGGTTCAGCAACTTGAAATAAAACACAAGAATGTGAAAGAGTAAAAAAAAAATAGAGTGGCCTAGGTGGCCGGGTTAGTATAACCCTTTTGTAGCGGTATAGTGGCCGAGTTTTTGGATAGTAGCCCAGAGTGGCAGGAGTGATAGTAATGAGACATTGAACATACACAGATAGTGTAGAGATATTCATATATGTATATGAACATATTTGTTATCATCTGCAGTTATTTTAGCATATATTATCTTGCTATCTTGTTTCCATTGGACCAAGTAGTGTAGAGCATTCTTTCTCGGTAGTTGAACCCACTGGGAATTTTAAGTAGTTCTCACACTCTCGGGTGACCATTTTTTCAGATTCAGGAGTAGCCGTTGAGACATGCGATATGGGCAAGAGCCCAGCAATATAGAAACCTAGAGGGTTTAGCAGATGTATCCCTTTTTATATTTTTAGTGAACTATATATTATAAGGAAAAAGAGAATGTAAATTGTAATATTGTTTAATATTCAAGTAGAGAGATAAAAAATATAATAAATTTTATTTTATGGTTCACTCCTGTATGTTTCATTTATAGTTTAAACTGGTTGTTTAATGAATTAAAGTTTTTAATTAGTAGCGGTTTTTAGTACTTTGATATTGAGTTTCCGCATACACTTGTTTTTGGCCGTTATCGTTCCTTTCGAGTATAAAGAGGTCATTCTCGATTGGCGGGTCTGTTGGCTTGCCCGAACTGTCCAAATTGGCAGTCTCGAGACGTGACAGTACTCAAACTTATGAAGCTGGTCAGACATAGGCTTACTATCTACCAACTTAAACTTAATCAAATCAGAAACTTAGTATCACTTCTTAGTAGAATCAATCTGGTCATACTTCTATTCTAAAAAAATCCAGAGTTTCCTTGTAGTCTGAACATTACACTAAATATCATAAAGTTTATCTAAGATGGTGCTAAGGATTTGGTTCAGATAATGATAGTTAATCATACTAAGATCATTAGGAGGTACAGGTGCATGTGTAGGTGCAATAGCAGGAGGAGCAGAATCATTCTGAATTTGGCTGCGAGTCTGAGGTCGATTTATCTCAAATTAAATAGCACCATTAGATGCAGTTTCATTGTCATTCTCAGAAGAATCTGAGATAGCAGAAATTAGCCCAAGTATGGTGAACCAAAACATTATTTGGTTCTGCCACATTCTAAAGTTGCGACCATCAAAAGTAAATGGCTTCGCCGAATATGAGTCCTCGATCAATAAAAATCTGTTTTCAAGTAACCTACTACAATATTACAAAATTGTACTATTTCTAAAACAATAAACAATTATGCGTTTTGTAAATTGACAGAAATAAATATAACAACAATGATTATACTATATTTTTAATTAATAGTGCAGTAGTAACACAATATGTAAAACTATATTATTTTATCAACTATCACAAAGATATTCATTAACAATGTAAGGACAAATTATATATATATATATATATATATATATATATATATATATATATATATATATCAATCTTGCTTCTAGAATATTAAAAATCTTTTCAAATGAGTTCTTTTAGTAAAATAATATTTAATTGATTTAATTCTAAAATATTTAAATTTAAGTTATCAGACAAATTACTACTATACTATTAATAAAAGAATAGTGGGGATTAGATAAAGCCTATGAGTCGAAGCGTTAGGATGCACTATCCTAAAAGCAAGATTGCACCTCCACGTTCGAGGCTTCGGCCATCACTACTAACGTTACAATGACCACTGTCCACCCCGTCAGCACGACTCTGGAATGGCGCAGAGCGAATCCGTCGACTTTCAGAGATTCAGCAAAAAGCAAAACTCAATGTAGAAGACAAGTAATAAAGCTTAGTGAAAAAGTATGTAAAGCTCGGTGTAAGACTGTACTATAAATCAGAAATAGTTGTAAATTTAACCAAGAACACCCATGTATATATATAAGGCTCAAATCCATCCCGAGGCAGGGTCCAACGGTTAGATCTCAGGTTAGCCGTTGGACCTTTACCGAGAAAGCCCTTGGGCAGCCCATCAGGCACCTCTTCCCAGGCAAGCCTCTTGGGTAGCCCGAGAAGGTTAAGCCAAGGAAATATACAAGAGAAACCGAGTCACGAGTGCGCCGCCCGACCCGTGCCTATTCTCACTTTCTCTTATCCAACAAAAGCAATATAGAAGAAGTATATATATATAGCTACTACATGTGATGAGTTTCCAATATGGGACTAAACATCACATGTGGTGAGCTAATCCTTTGGGCTTCTAGATAAAATCCATTGATACTGGGCCATCCAGAAAGTTGAAAGACCAAATGTAAATTTTAAATCACCAAAAAAACTCAAATAAACTCTAACACTAATTACATCCAATTATACGGGCCCCTATACACATCGCCTTATTTTTGGGCATTTGATTGTTAATGTCTCTTTGCGAAATGTGTGACCCTATCACCAATGTAAGCTTAATTTTGTCCAAACTAAGTAATTATCTAGCATAAGTATATACTAGGCCTTTTGCGCCAATTAAACTTCATGGGCCGAAATTAGTTGCTTGGATCAAAATTTACAGCCCAAATTGCAGCGAGAGATTTTTTGTTTGTTCGTTTTTTGAATCAAATCAAACTTTTTAACTCCTTTCGTTTCTATTTTTTCTCCCAATAGCTAAAAGAGGGACAAAAGTGTTTAAAGGCTTAGGATATGTCTCGCGCAACATCACGTAGCTGATCTGACGGTCTCTAGTATTCGTGTGCACAGTTTGAGATATATGTAGCACCACATGGCAGCTTTCAATGAGCGCGTCCCTTTACCCAGAAAGATTCCCAAGAGTACAAACTTCAAAGAGAGCACGCCATGCTCAGTTTTAATGATCATGGTAAAGTTCAC
Source organism: Tillandsia leiboldiana (assembly GCA_029204045.2). Taxonomy (NCBI): domain Eukaryota; kingdom Viridiplantae; phylum Streptophyta; class Magnoliopsida; order Poales; family Bromeliaceae; genus Tillandsia; species Tillandsia leiboldiana. Next base: position 5,660,879 of record CM055063.1, on the reverse strand, counting down.
TGACAAACTCTGCAACCCATTTGCAGGTTTCTCAGGGCTCAGAAATTGCGTGGTTCACACAGAGAGAGCCTATTTAGTTGATGTGTTGCTCTCAATGGGCCCATATATTATAATTGTAGGGAACTGCATCTGTGCTGCGGCATTTGAATGAATGTGCCCTGGACCTTATAATTGTAAGGATTGGACACTTGCCTTGTTGTACAAACACCTAACGCAGGGAACCCTCACATGGAATGTGGCCCCTCAAAACCCACAGCAAGGCAACTTCCTCTCTCATGGAGATTCGGATGGGGAGTAGGGAACCCATCAACTCCCAACATTTATTATGCTCTTGATTTGATATGCCTCCGAGATGGCGTTTTCGCTGCCGCGCCGCGCGCCGCGTTTGGAGAGAAGCTCTCGCATGCATGCGGAGCTTCTCGTTGGATTACAGAAGCCAGCATTCTATTTCTATTTCGCGACCGAATGTCCGATTGGATTCAGACACAAGCCGGAAATGGCGAAAAGTCGGATTGGACTGAATTATTGTTGTCGAGATCGCATGAACCTAATTGAATCGAATCATAATCGAGATCCGTAAATATTATATTTATACACTTTAAAAAAATTGATTGTATCTTTTTTAACAGCTCGAGTTTTAAAATTAATAATTAGCGCCAGCAATTCGATACTTGTCTCTATATTAGCTCCTCTTTCTAATAGAAACTTTAAGAGCAGTACCAAAACTCCAATTTACATTGAAGTGATAATCTTATAATCAAGTATTAGCAGTTTTTGGAAGACATAATAATTAAATTAACCAACAAGTCGTCGCTCGGCAACTTTCATTAAGAAAAAAAATGATTTTGAGGGAACAATTCAATTAAAATTCCATCATAAATTCATAATAATTTGCCCCATCCATGAAAACCTCTTTAAAGTAATAAAATCAATGCAATCATAAATGGAGTACATCCGATAATTATGGAAACCCACATCAATTTTTACTAAAATCTTATTTCTTATATAGATTGCAATAAAGGGAGAAAAGAGAGGTGTATGAAGAAAGATATAAAAATTCCTAACTAAATAATTATCTAAGATATCATCTCTAATGACATTGAGAGGAGACGGTTGAATTCGAAGATGGAAGAGCAGTTTGAAAGCGTACAAGTTTGTGAGCACCGAACCCAGGACTTTGTGTGTAATGTAATATGAAAGCGCAAGCTGCGACCTCTTTGGACCCGGCGAAAGCCCTAACACTCGATGCCAAATCCAATAATAAAAGAATTTCTCTTTTTCAATCCGCCATAAAAGTCAGAAGAAATACACAACACAAACAACGGAAAAAAAAAAAAAAAAAAAAAAAAAAAAAATCAGATCAAAGAGGAAGGAATTTTTTTTTTCAAAATTTGGCACCACCGCCGTCGCCACCGTTTCCTCCCACTCCCAAAGTGAGCTCGAGCTCGTCGACTCCGACCTCGTGGATCCTCTCCCCCTCCCACGGCTTCACCACCCTCCCTTCTCCGCGCTCCATCTTCCCAACCCCCACCGCCGCCCCCGCCGGAGCAGTGTGGACGAGGTTGAAGGTGGGGGACGCGGGGGCGGTGGAGAGGGCGCCGCCCCAGAGCCTGGAGTCGACGGTGTAGGCGTCGGACTCGTCGCGCGCATGGAGGAGCGCGGCGGAGTCCCAGTCCAGCCTCTGGAGCTTTGCGGGGCGAGCCGCCGCCGCCGCTGCGGCTGCGGCGGCGGCGGCGGCGGCGGCGGCGGTGGGGGAGGAGAGCGGGGGGGTGGCGGGGGCGCTGCTGGAGATGCGGAGCGGGGGTAGGGAGGAGAGGTTGCGGAAGAAGGGGAGGAGGTAGGAGGGGTTCACGATGGAGCTAGGGTAAGGGTTTTCGGGGCGGCTAGGGCTGGGGAAGGAGGAGGAGGAGGGGCTGGCGTGGTAGGAGGGGACGGGGCTCTGGAAAGAGGAGGAGCAGGGGCTCATCATCGTCGACGGGGGGGCGGTGGCGGCGATTTGCTCCGGAGGTGGCGGTGGAGGTGGTGGTCTGCATCCCTGTTGGAAAAGGACAAAAAAAAAAGGAGACGAAGAAGAAGAAGAAGAAAAAAAGGGTGAGATAATTTCAAGAGATTTAAATTTGAATTTAGCTGCTACTTTTTGATCCGATCTGGGGTATAAACTTTCCGTATTTGTATGTATTTTTTTTAAGGAAATTAATGGGCGCGCGGCGCTCGCATACTTGTTCTCTCACTTGTGTTTCTACTTGATTTCTTCTATAAACAGCAGAATGCACAAGTCATCAATGGAAACAAAGGAAAAAGACAAGCAAATAAAGCTCGACATCATGGCTACAATTTTCTACAATCGAATCATTTCTATAAAGGTAAAGGCAATAATCAATTAATTTTTGGGTTCATAAACTCGTCACTGCAGATTATTTTTTCTTTCTTCTTCTTACCTATCATAATATAAAACATGTAGAGTAAGAGAGAGATAAGAGAATGAAAAAAGAAGTTTATGGCAGTAGGCAAATGGGGGGCGGGGGGGGGGGGGACCTTGCGGAAGGTGGTGCCGTCGTCGAGGACGGTCCATCCGGCCTGGCGGCAGAGGGCCTTGAGGAGTTCGTTGTTGTCGGAGTGGTTGCTGGGGAGGGCGTAGTTTCCGTGCGCCCGCAGCCCCGCGAATATCTTCGCCGCGATCGCCCGCCGCCGCCGCTCCCGCCGCTTGTTGTTCTCCCTCTCCCTCCACGTCGCCGCCCGACTCCCTCCCCCCCCTGTCATCCCCCCACCCCCCCCCTCCCGCCCCCTTCTCCCTTCTCTCTTCTTTATTCTCTTACTGCTCTCTATTATTCTCTCTCTCTATCTGTGATCTACAGACAGAGGGGACGAGAAATCTGTGATCTACAGACAGAGAGCACAGAGAGGAAGATAAAAGGATGGTGCGTTTTCTTTAATTCTCAACTCGCATAATGCACCCATATATCCCATTTAAAATATATAAATGAAGTAAAATATATAAATGAAGAGGAATCTCTATATTTACATATGAAAGTGGTGTACATCTCACACCCCCCTCATTTAAGGGTAGAGGTATAATCAGGGTTCACTTTAATACATTTCTTTAGGGTGTACATGAATAAAGTATATGATGAAGTTCACTGATAGATTAGTGTCACCATTAGTAAAATTTATTTCACTTTAGATACTATGTAAGATCTACACTATTTAGGTTTTTGATTTAAATATAAGTTAGAATAATTTATTTTAGGAATAAATATAAGTTCAGAAATAAATAAAAATAAAATTAATTTTATATTTGGATAAAAATTAGATATTTCGAAAATAATAATAATAATAATAATATTTGAATAGTTAGATTAGAATAATAAAAATAAGTATAATTAAAATTTTAAAATAATAATATTTTAAATTAATTAATATAAAAATATTAATTAAATAATAATTTAATTTATTTAATTATATATTGTTAAATAAATTTAAATATTAATTGATTAAATAATTAACAATAATGAATATTATTAGTAAATAATTTCATTAACTATAAATAATTTAATAAATTAATAAATAAATTACTTAATTATTTAATAGTTAGATCATTTGTTAATTAAATAATTAGATTAGTCAAAATATTAAATTAATTAAAAATAAATATAAAAATTAAAATTATATTTGTTTTAATTTGAACGGTTGTTTCAGTCTTATATCAGTTTATTTTTAAAAAATAAAAATTATTATTCTCATCCATAATCAAATATGTTTGGAAAATAAAGTCTCATTACATATTTTATTTTTCAAACAAATAAGAAATTTGAGTGTATAAATAGAATTTTTCTTTTTGGTTATACATCCTACATTTCCTCCATCCAAATAATGGGGTGTCAAATGAGGTGTCATTTCATCTATGGTGAAGTGACAAGTAGGCACATCTCACCTATTAGATAAATATATACTTTTTTAAGTGTACAAGTAGTATTATTTTTTAAAAAAAAATTCTTAAATAATTGCATGTTTGGTTCTCAAACTACTTGAGACAGTGACATTTTTGTACTTAGATTTTATTTTTTAAAAAATTTGTAGTTTAATTTGTAAAATTATTACAAACGACGAAAATTAAATTTAATTAATTAAATATTAATATATTGCTGATATAAAAATGATATAGTATTTTAATATTGACACATCATCCATTGTAACACTACTACATAATTTTTTTATTAATAATATATTAATATGTAGTTAACTAAATTGTGTTATAGAATTTAATCTATAGATATACTATTTGACAGTTTGGAGTTTTTCTCTAATAAGAGAGCCAGATAGTCACTAAAGACAAAATCCAATCAAAATTTGTCATCTATTAATAAAAAATTTTGGATGTGCCCGCTGTACCGTAAACCAAGTTTAATACATCTATCTAAAATAAAATTTTATAGTAGAATAAATTATTTAGATATTTCATATTATATATATATTATATCATATTTCATTTTATAATATTAATTATCAAATATTCTATTAATTATTTAATATTATATGCGGTGTATAGAATATTAGTTTGTGCAAACAAAAATTCCTTCTCTCTTTTGAAATTATGAGTGAATCCTATTCAACATTCTCTATACCAAGTATATATATTTGTATATACATCACATGCCTAAAATCCTTTATAGTTATTTCTTATATGGGCAATGCTACCTCTACACCCAAAAGTGGGTGTAGAGGGTACACCCCACCCATCGAAGGGTGGGAATTTTTTCACCCATCACTTCGAAGTGATGGGTGAAATTCACCCCACCCTAGAATGGGTGGGGTGTATGATGTACACCCAAATTTGGATGTACATCAAGTATTTTCCTTCTTATATATATGTCAAGAATATATATATATATATATATATATATATATATATATATATATATATATATATATATATATATATATATATATATATATATGAAAATGCTATGTATACACCCATTTTGGGTGTATATCATACACCCCACCCCATCTAAGGGGTGAGGACTTATTCATCGGTCACTTCAAGTGACCGGTGAAATTCACCCCACCATTAGATGGGGTGGGATGTATGATATACACCCATTTTGGGTGTATACATAGCATAGCTCATATATATATATATATATATATATATATATATATATATATATATATATATATATATATATATAGTTATTTTTTATATATTTATAATTATAATTTTTTAAATTTAAAATTTTAATAATTATATATTTTAATTGTCTCAAAAATTATTTTGTGAGATTTTTGTGAGATATTTATTTTCAGTCGTTGACTTTGAGCTATTTCGATTACTAGGTAAAATATATCAAAAATTCATAAAATATATTTTCTAGATATTTCAAATATTTTAGGTCAAGTATGACGGAACTGATCGTCCATTCGGAAGTCCCAACTTCAAAAACAACTTGGGTACGGTTTTAAAATCACACGAGTCCTACTCACTAAACTATTATACTATTAATAGCACAAGATATTGGTGTTATTAGATTTTTGATTCTTGGATAAAGAGGTGTACGGTTAGGATGATAGTAGTTTTTCTATAGTTTAATGAGTGGTTGGTGGAATAGTATAATCTAAGAGATGAAACTTGTCTAAGGGATGGATCTAATGGCGGAAAACTTAAAAACACCAATAGTATAGTAGTTGGACTCATATATATATATATATATATATATATATATATATATATATATATATATATATATATATATATATATATATATATATATATATATATATATATATATATATTATTAGGGTATATATATTTTTAAAAGTATAAGTTTAAATATGTTTATAAATTTTTTACCATTAGATTTGCATTGATATTCATGCTATTTACTTTTTCTTTCTCTCTTTTTAGTTGACTTTACAATAACATAAATCTCAATGCAAATTTAATAGTAAAAAATTTACAAATATAATTGAGTTTGTACTTTTGAAAACATATAAGTTCTACTATATATATATATATATATATATATGAGTTGGAATGCTATATCAGCAGTAAACGGACTCCGTTATATATATATATATATATATATATATATATATATATATATATATATATATATATATATATATATATATGAGTTGGAATGCTATATCAGCAGTAAACGGACTCCGTTGCCACTTATTTGTTTTCGTCGATGAAGCTTCTAAGTTGACGATCAACATCGTTGAATATAATGCAGACCACTGAAAATATCTAGAAATGAAATTTCAAATATTTTCGATATAATTGTTCTAATGATTAAAGAATTATAAAATTTATAATTTTAATAGTAGATATGAATTTTTTGTTCGTAAAATAATTTAGATTAATTAAATTTTAGTAAAAAAAAAATTAAACTATTTAAAATGAGATATATACTTTCGATCTTGATTAGAAAACTCCTATAATCACTCTTTGAGAGATATTCATCTTCAGCCATTCATTTTTTTTGTTCACTTGATGGATAAGAAAAAATATCAAAAAAGTAAAAAAATTAATTTTTAGATAATTTAAATGATCTATATTATATTTGACGGTATTGATTGTTATTTTGAAAGCTCCATCATTAAAAATAAATAAATGACAATAGAATACATTTGCTACCGATAGTATTCTAGTCCCCAGCTATATATATATATATATATATATATATATATATATATATATATATATATATATATATATATATATATATATATATAGTAGCGCCTATATATTTTAAAAAGCATAAGTCTAATTATACTTGTGAATTTTTTATCATTAAATTTATATTGAGATTTGTTATTATATTTTTTTTTCTCTCTTTAGTTAACTTTGTAATAGCACAAATGTCAATGCAAATTCAATAATAAAAAATTTACAAATATAGTTGGACTTATAGTTTTAAATATATATATATATATATATATATATATTCCGACTAATATATTTATAAAAAATATAAGTAATTGACGTTTGTAAGTTTTGTACCATTATATGCTTCTTTTTTTTATATTAATTTTAATTTTTAAAATATATTATTTTATCAATCACTCACTAAATATAATTATTATTATTTTAATCACACATATTTTGATCTAAAAATTTAAAAGTATAAATAACTTAATATTTTTAAAAATATAAAGACTAAAATAAAATAATTAAAAAAACTTATAAACTATTTTAACGTCGAAAATTCTGAGTTTGAGGATGGAAATGAAACTATGCTGAAAGTTACAGGACAAGTAATGAAATTTTACCCATCTCTTCCTCCTCGGACTCTGTGCTCGTCTTTTGAGGAGGTGACGTAATGTACAACTTGTTAGTAGTAACAGGAGAGAGAATGACGGAAATGCCCTTCTGTTTCTAATTACTCTTCCTTTTTGTTAGTTGTGCGCTAATCCTCAGATTAGTGGGGCGCCATTTGTATTACTCTAAGGCCCAGTAGCACGAATTTTGAGGCATTCTAATACCCGGGCCCCCCACCACCCACCTCTTCTTTAATTATGCCCTTTTTTTTTTTCTACTTTTGTTTTTTTTTTTTTTTTTTTTTTTTTTTTGCAGCAGGAGCGTGACAGGTGCTCGTCCTTGGTTTGACCGTGAGTGTTGCACAACACTAATTAGGGGAGATAACAAAATATTAAATAAATAAATAAATAACTTATATTTATTTTTTTTTTTATTTAATTAGGGTTCCTTATATTTTTACTTATATTTTCACTTCAAAAATTAAACTATTTGATTATTTTAATAAATTTATAATTATACGAACTAATAAAATATACTAATTAAATCTGTAAAATTAAATAATGTATTCAAATTTTAAAGTTAAAATAATATTGACTAACTTAATTAAACAGAAATTTTAAATAATTAAATAACAACCTTAAAATAGCTTATAATTCACATAAATTATGTTTATTTTTATCGAATTAAAACTAAAGCAATGTTACATGTACATCCAATTTCGAATGTAGGATATACACACTATCTATCATAGGGTAGAGATTTTTTTATTTGTCATTTCGAAATGATCAGTAAATTTTATTTTATCTCAAAAAATAGATGAAATCCATACGATTTTGAATGTATAAAAAATATTTTCCTTAAAACTATTATGACTGGAGCCAGATTTTAAACTGTTTTTTTTTTTCCTGGAGAGACATTGTTGCATTTGTAAGGACTCAATAGCACTACAGTACAATGTACTTTCAGAGTTTTTAAAAAAAATTTGTATGTCTTTTTTGCATAAAAAACTAATAGTTTTGTAATTTTGCAAGTTTAGTTTATTTCTTTAAATTTTATAGAATTGATCCGCCTTTTTAAGGACCTAACTAAATTACTCGTCTATACAAAACTATGTATAAAAATGCGCTAAAAAGTTTTAGTTTTTATTGATATTGTTTTTATTAAGCTACTGTATTATTTATATTTTTGTTATACTATTTATACTTTTATTATGCTGTTTAAAGAGGTGTTGCATGTTAAATTTTTATACAAATTAATACAAATAGCACAAGAATTGCAGGTAAACGGTTAGATAATTATTAATATATTTGATAATTTTATAAACGCTTATCAGAATTCATGTCTGATTAAACACGTTCTCAGATTTTGACGTCTCTCAAACTCTGACATTAAAATTATTTCAGATTGAGTGCTTCCAAGCCTAAATTTGTAATCTAATTAATTTGCTCAAAAATGGGAGTAAGGTAGATGACAGCACGAATCCGACTTAAGGGACCACAATCATATTATGTTCCTTATACATTAGGTCTAATAAGGGTCTCATATATCTTAATTAGATTTGTACTGGACTTTCACAAATTAATAGCTCATACCCAATATATGTTTCTAGAGTCTATATTAGATTACTTAATGGTCCTATTAAATTAGATAACCCACATATAGAAAAAATTAAGTCCAATAATTTTTCACTTGGTCTACATATTATACATTGAAATAATTATATTATGATATGTGTGCACCAGGATAGCTATCTTTCCTAAAAATATCTTTTTAATTACAATCTAGTTCATCTAGTTTATTAGAATGAGATCAAAGCGGTTTTTATTATACAAATTCATAACTCGACCTATCAATGGTCACCAAAACAATATATTCAATGACATAGATCGAGTATGGATGTGTAGCATGAAAATTACATGGAATGTAATCTTAACATGTCTATTTCCAACTAGTCCTACCATATTCTTTACTAGGATCATACTAAACTATAACAGGCAAAACACATTTAGAGTATGAAATAAACTATATACTTTATTTTTAAGAAAATGACCACAAAGTGGTGTTGAAATTAAAGAATATCAAAATACAAACTCCCACTAAAATGCACATCATCAAATAATTTAACACCTATATGAGCAGTATACTCATGAAACACTTTGGGTGGTAAATCTTTGGTGAGCGGATCCGCAACCATAGAGTTTGTGCCAATATGCTCTATGCACACATGACCATTTTGAACTCTCTCTTTAACAATAGGGAACTTGATGCTTATATGCTTTTACTTCGAAGAGCTCCTATTGTTATTAGAATATAGTAGAGCTGAATTATTGTCATAAAATATCTTTAATGGTCTTTCAATGTGTTGAGATCAGAATTTTCGCCACTTGAGAGAGTAATACGTAGCGGTTATCATCGGCTAGGGGTCTCAGCCGTTAGGGGTTTGAGTCGATAAAGAGAGACTTGCATCTCATTTGAGACTAACTGTAGTAGCCCCAATCCCCGAGCAGCTTTCTCCATGACCCACGTTGTGGAACACCTATTATTGGTGTGTCGGACCCGCAACGCATCAATTGGACACGTTGGATGGACTCTGTGAGGCTTCTGGATTGAGCCTGCCTTCCGGCTATTTTCGTCGGATTTTAGAAAGGGTTTCAGGCTAATCCGAGGTCCGATTTGGATTCAGCGCAGAAAAACGTTGAAAATTGACTATTTACTCGTATTTTTCAGAGTCCGGATGCCCAAAAACGGACACCCGGAAGTTTTCTGCGCATTTTGGTGCATGGGGAAAGCCGTGGACCGGCCGGATGCCACGTGGCGGCCGCTGATTGGTCGGCGCACGTGGGGCGGTCCACAGAGATGAAGCGCTGGTGCATGGACCGGGTGTCGGGGACACGTGGCAGCCTCAGATTTGCGGGCTCACGCGGCGCGGTCCACGGCGTCGAGTGGGATGGAGCAAGGACCGGGGTGGGCCACATGGCGGCCTATGAGTGGCCGGCTCTGGAACGCGTGGTCCACGCTTCAGGGGGAGCAGGCGGGGTAGGTGGGGGCAGGTGACCGCCGTACGCGGGGCGCCACGTGGCGCCCGGCGATTGGCGAGCGCCACCCACCCCACGCACCCCGGTCGGGCCACGCGGCGAATCCCCAGCGGCCCCGCACACGCTGTCCGTTGTTCGGGACACGTGTCGAGCGTTGGTCGTGGGCCAGGCCGAGGTGCGGTTTCGGGCACTGTTTGCGCCCGAAACCTTTCAGGCGCCCGAAATTGGGGCCCAAAAGCCCAATGACTTCGTTTTTTCGTTTTTTTTCGGTGGGCCTATAAATAGGCCACCCTCTTGGGCTTTTTGACTCTTTTCTCAAACTCCTCTCTGTTTGAGCCCTTAATCAAAGTTGATCTACATCTTGTGCTACATCTCTTGGAGGAGTTTAGGAATTTTTGGAGGCCGCGGCATCGACGTCTTCGGCGATTCGGCGTAGTGCGACGTTCTTTCTTCAGCGGGCTTTTTCATCGCATATCGGTCCACGAGGTCTCCAAAGCTACCCCGAAGGAATTTTTGGACGATTTTTGCCGCATCGGTTTCACGAGAGGTACATCTCCGTTTTTCGTGTTTTCCACTCCTCCCAGTTTTGGGTTTTTAGTGGAGTTTCGGGGACAGCTTTGAACCCCTTTTCTGCTGGTGACTTTTCTGGACAGCGGAGCATTGTCGGATTTTTATCTTGGTGCTCGGTTATCGAATTTTGACCTGTGAGGACTCGATCGACATCTACGCTTCGCGAGGATCGCAGCCGTATTTTTATTGAAATTTTTGGAGATCATCTCACTGGTGGTATTTAAGCTTCTTTCGGACTAATTTTACAGTAGTGTTATGATTGTGGGAATTTTTGCTTACCGCGATGTTTGGACTGTATCTTTGTGTTTTTGGACTTGTTGGAATCGCGGAAATCTGAGGATTATCCCCGTTCAGTGTCAGCCCATTTGGACCCCGGATTGACGCGCATTTTCAGGTAGGTTGCTTCGTCCCCAGAACCGGTGGACGGTTTTCTAATTCTATCTGATAGAATGCATGCATGTTAGTGTACCAACATATGGTTGAGATGTAAGCTTGGTAAATGGTATTTGCTTGAGAAATTGCAAGATATGATATTCATGTTATGCCTAATGAAAACTTGCAAGATTTAGATATCCATGATTATGATCAATAAAAGCTTACCTAAGGGAATGTTACACTATGTGATTGATAACATGCATAATTTAATGTACAACCTATAGGATTGAGATGTAAGCATAAAAAATGATATAGTTCATGTGGATTGAGGCTTACATGGTTTATTGTACATGTTGGGTACCTTCGAGATCTTATATATATTTAAATGGTTGTATTCACCTATGCTAGTTGAGAGCATGTTGAGGGAGATTAGGCTTATTTTGATTGATTTTGGTGATCATATCTGTTAATGTTCCCTACTTATGATTCAGTTTATTTAAATGCTATTATTGGAACTTAACCTAGCACCCTGTCATATGTTGCATGTTTAACCAGACTAGTAGAAAACTCCAACTTGGGCTAGGTTCTTTTATGCTTTAGACACTCCCACACATCTTTTCTTTTCACTTGGACATAGAGTTTTCTCGCCCAGGTAGTAGGCCGAGTGGTCAGATTATTGTGGGACATTGTTGCACTCGTGCCTGGGGGCTGAGTGGAGTCTGGTAGCTGAGTTTAGATCAGTGCTAGTGTTGTTGGGAGCCGTTCGGGTAGACGGTGGTCCCGGGGCGGGACCGTCGAGTATCTTCCGGTCAGTATTGTTGGGAACCGTTTAGGTTGACGGTGGTCCCGAGTCATTGAGTGTCGTCCGACTTATTTTGTTAGCCCTGAGTTGTGGGTCGATCTCGGTTGTAGAGTACCTCCAGCCTGTGTGTTTAGCGTGGCGAGTTGGGTGTTTCGTTTTGGGAGCCATTTGGGTCGACGGTGGTCCCGGCTGTGGAGTATCTCCAGCCAGTGTGTTTTGTGCCACGAGTTGGTTGGGTTCGTTAGTGTCTCGAGATTTGTGAGAGCTGGTTAGCTAAGTCGTTGAGAGTGTTTCGACCGTCGTGCGAGATGTTTGGGTCCTTCCGTTCTGAGAGTGAGCGTGGATTTTGATTATAGCCTGCAGGAGCCACTTTGAGCTCAACAGAGATGTGCGGATACCTTTTTCCTCGGTAGGGTCGCGCCCCTCGAGTACCTCGTCCGGAGTGGGCCTATTACTTTAGTATCGCGACTTGTCGATGCAGTCCCTCTGGCTGGGCCTGTTTTGGTTGTCACTGACGCCCTACGTAAGTCCAGTCATCCGTGGATGTAATGGCAATAGGTAGGCACAGGCTTGACTGGACCCTATGAGGCAGTCAGTTCGATTGGGTCGATTGAGCACCTTGGGTGCGAGTGGTTGCATATCTTTTCATCTGTATCACCCATTGAGCATTTAGATAGAGGCATGATAGCTGTAGAGTATCTCCAGCTTTTCTTGTTCAATTTTTACTGCATTGTTATCTTATGCCTCTAGTAGACTTAGTGGGCAGACCGTCGGGCTTAGTGGCGGTACCCACTGAGAACTACCTGTTGGTGTAGTTCTCACACCCGTTGGGGGTTCTCCCCCTCATTTTTCTTTCTTCTCCTTTGTTTTGCAGAGTCATTTGCGGGTGTTGCTGATTCTGCCGTTGCTGTTCAAGGCGAGGGAGTCGCGTGCTAGATCCCTACCTGTCTTTGGAGAGTAGTTGTACCCTCACATTAGAGATTTGTAGTACAGTCAGTAGATTATTTTATTTTCACTTTTGAGAGACTGTTGTATTGTGAGGATCTGACTTGTACTGAGAGCATGCACACTAATGTATTATTTTTAGTTTACCTCCCTGTTTGAGTTCTTGATTATTGTATCTGAGGATATTGTCTGATTATCACTTTTGGGAGATGGATATTGTATCTTTATTTCCAGTTGTACAGTGGATGGATTTGAGATTTACAGTAGTTTATTTTATAGCTCTGATATCTGTTTAGCTGTAGTTTTTTCCTTGCAGGTTGGACGCTTCGCCTATGCGGGGTTTTCGTATAGGCGACGGATCTGTTGGCGAGCCCGGGTCGCAGTTTCGACCCTGGGGTGTGACACTAACCCTAAGGATGAAGGCGTCCAGCGCCTGGTATGCGTGAAAGCATCAATCGACGAGGATTGAGACTAACCCTGAGTACGGGAGCCTACAGCGCGCGATACGTTGTCGGATGAAGACGTCGGCCGATAAAAGAAGCAGCCGATGGTCATACTATCGCATCAGTCAGGGCCAATTGCGGGTTTGGAGGAATATATCCAACTTCCCCGTTAAGACAGCGAAGCAGGCGGAGTAGGAATCAACCTTTGGCTAATCGAGCCAAAGAAGAAAAGACCCACGCCTTGTTTCGGATCAATTTCAGGTACGCGATAGTACCATACGAGGCACACGCCATCGGCTGAGAGCATTAGCCGATAAAAAGTACCAGACGATGAAAGGACGGGTCAACCGAAGAGGGGCCCGCACCCCGAGCCGGATCGATTACGGTGCAACAAAGGCCATCGACTGAAGGTGCCAGTCGATGGAAAATTATTATTCCATCCAGGGCCGTCATTCGACCGAAGAAGGTTATCAGATCGTCTCAGGCAAATGACGAAAAAGGTAAGGGCCAAAAACAGCTTTTTAGTTGCTCGAAGCCAGGAGAAGAAAGATCTCAGAAGAAATGAGTGCGAGATCCAGGAGTGAATCTTGCAACCAACCCGGAACGGCAAGCAGAGCTCGACGAAGGAAAGCGCCGGAAATCACGTTTTGGCGCGATAACAAGGGGACGAACCTGGGCGGAGAAGCAGCTACTATCCTAATTGAGGATATTTTGACTCAGAAGGAAGCTGTTGCTAATTGCTTGCCAACTTCCCCTAATTAGCGCCGATAATTCAAATCGGTGCCTAATAAACTGGTTCGGGATGTGTATAAATACCCGAGTCATCGAAGAAAACGGGGGTCGGCAACCTCGTAAGCTCGGTACCACCCCAGCTTTTCTTCATATCTAGGAGTAGGGCAACTTAACTTTTTTTCTTCTTTTTTACTACTTTCCTAAGAGTAGGCTTAATTGTAATCCTTCTATCCCTTTTCCCCACTTGTATCCCCTTCTTTTATTAATATAAAGTGTAAACCGGCTCAACCGTGTCTTTATTTTGTTTTCCCTTTAGAGTGTAAACTGGCCAATCAGCCGTATCTTTATTGGTGATTTTTGTGCTTTAAATTTTGTGCTTTAAACGTTGTAATCGACTCATAAGTCGTATATTTTTCTCCACTCGGTTCGGCTATTCTAAGTCGCAACTGGCGATCCCTCTATACCTCCGTAAACCCGCTTCGGCTGTTCTCAGTCGATCGGTCGTAGAAGTTACCAGAGGAGAACCCGGCTGAGCGGATCCCTCCTTGGCCCTATCGCTTGATTGTTGGCATGCGGCGCACTTCGACACCTTCTGGATGGTCACCCAGGGGTTGATCACACACAAGCCACATTTTGCCCCAACACAATGTCATTCATAATTCGCAGCCCAGCGATAAAATTTTGCACCAATGTCTCATGATTGGATGCCTCATAACAGGCTATAAACTCAGCTGCCATAGTGGAAGAAGTTATGAGTGTCTGCTTAGCACTCTTCCAGGAAATAGCTTATCCAGCTAAACGATAAATATAGCCCGACGTGAATCTCCTACTATCTTGACATCCTACAAAATCAGAATCAGAATATCCGATGATCTCCAAATGTTTCGATCTCCTATATGTGAGCATATAGCCTTTTGTTCTCTGTAAATAATGCATAACCTGTTTGGCTGCTTTCCAATGATCCATTTCAGGATTACTCAAATATCTGCCTAACATCCCAACAATGTACGTTATATCCGTACGCGTACAAGTTTGAGTAGGCTCCCTACTATCAACGCATAAGAATCTTTTGCATCTAATTCATCTCAATCTTATTTTTGGGGCATTGACTGAGACTGAACTTGTCTCCTTTAGCAACAGGGGTATTTTCTGGTTTGCATTCTTTCATTCCAAATATGCTAAGAACCTTATCAATATAACTCTCTTGTGATAACCCAAGAATACACCGAGAGCGATCTCGGTATACCTGTATACCTAATACAAAAGAGGCATCGTCAAGATCTTTCATTTTAAAATTCTTTGTCGAAAATCTCTTAATTTCGTGCAATAAGCCTATATCGCTGCTAGCAAGCAATATGTCATCGACATATAGTACCAAGAAAATAAATTTACTCCCACTGAACTTATGGTATACACAATCATTAACTGCATTCATCTCAAATCCAAACGAAGTGATTACTTGATGAAATTTATGATACCATTGATGGAAAGCTTGCTCGAGCCCATAGATAGATTTTTTTTCATTTTGCAAACCATTTTCTTTGAGCCGCCGGACACAAAATTTTCTAGTTGCACCATATAAATTATCTCGTCAATATCATCATTGAGAAACGCAGTCTTTTACATCCATCTGATGTAGTTCAAGGTCAAAATGAGTCACAAGTGTCATTATAATCCTGAAAGAGACTTCTGATGAAACCGAAGAAAAAATCTCTTTATAATCAATGCTTTCCTTTTGAGTAAACCCTTTCGCAACAAGGAGAGTCTTATATCTCTTGACATTGCCTTTTGAATCCCTTTTAGTTTTAAATATCCATTTGCAACCAACAGATTTTGCACTTTTAGGCAATTTGACAAAATCCCAAACATCATTGTCTTTCATGAATTTTATCTCATCATTCATGGTATCAAATCCACTTGTGAGAATTAAAACTTTATATAACTTGACGAAAGTTGATTGCATCAACTTTCATCAGTCCTATCTCTTTCTCATGTTCTTAGAGAACGATAATATAATCATCTGAAATCTCATTTCTCTTTTCTTTAATAGATCTTCTTAATAGCATTTGCTCTTGAGGTTATTGAGTTTGCTCTTCAGGAGCAACTTCTTAATTTTTGATGGAAAATTCATCAACATTGTCTTGATTGTCCGGATTTGTTTCTTAAACAACGTCAATGAAAGAAACTTGATCATTGTCAATAGAAACTGTAGGAAGATAAATGAATTCCTCTTCAAAAATAATGTTCCTTATTTTATCTTCCTCTCTAAACTCAACTTCCTCAAAAAATCTAGCATTTTTCGTCTCAAAAAATGATCGAGTCGTAGGATCATAGAACTTATAACCCCCTTAATCGTTTAGAATATCCAACGAAATAACAGCTAATAATTCTTGAGTTTAGTTTCTTTTTATTGGGCATGTATGATCTTGCCTCAGCTGGACAACCCCAAATGTGTAAGTGCCTAATACTAGGCTTCTTTCTTGTCCAGAGTTTATAAGGGGTTTTAGCTACTGCTTTGCTTGGAACCCTCTTGAGGATGTAAGCTGCAGTCTTTAGCGCTTCTCTCAGAGGGATTCTGGTATGATAGAATGACTAATCATACTCCTTACCATATCCTTAAGTGTTTTGTTACGTCTCTCAGCAACACCATTCATACTAGCTTTGCCTGGAATTGTGTATTGCGAGACGATACTACATTCCTTTAGGAATTTAGCGAAAGGCCTTTAACGTTGTTCACCCGATCCGTCATATCTGCCATAGTACACGCCACCATGATCAGATTTAATGGCTTCAATCTTTTTGCCAAGTTGGTTCTCAACTTCAACTTTGAAGGCCTTAAAAACATCCAATGATTAAAACTTCTCGTGAATCAAATATAGGTAGCTATAACGAGAATAGTGGTCTATGAACGTAATAAAATATTGTTGACCATTCCAGGAAGTCATAAGGAATGGTTCGCAAAAATCAATATGAATTAGTTATAAGACGTTAGAATTTCTATTGGCCCCTAATTTTCTAATATTTGTTTGTTTTCCCTTAATGCACTCACCGCAGACTTAAAAGTCTGTTAAATCAAGGTGATCAAGAATCGCATCTGACACAAATCTTTTAATTCTCTGTTTAGAGATGCGACCCATAATATAGTGAAATTCTCATTAGTTAATTTTTGTTTTGTACCACGAGATCTAGTATGCAAGGTTTCATTATATGAAGTGATTGTATCCAACAAATATAAATTATCATTCACAGATAAAAAATCAATACCAACAACATTTGAATTTTAGAAAAAACAAAATTTCTTATTTCCAAATGAACAAAAGTAACCAGATTTATCCAAAACAGAAATAGAAACCAAATTCTGTCTAAACAATGGTACAATGAATGTCTCTTCTAAATCCAACTAAGAACTAGTCTTTAATAACAACCTAAATGCCCTATGGCTTCAGCTACAACTGATTTGCCGTCACCCACAAAGATGAATCTTTCAGCATCATTTGGTTGTCGCGTCAGACAGCCTTATATAGACACACTTATGTAGATAGTAGCACCAGAATCTATCCACCAAGTATATCTAGGTACAAAAGTTAAATTAACTTCAGAACAAACCAAAGCGAGAAGCTTACCTCTCTTAACCCGCCAAACGACATACTTGGGACATTCTTTCTTTATATGTCTACCATTCTTGCAGAAGTAAGAGGTGAATTCTGAATATTGTTTCTTTTACCCTTTTTGTTGTGGTGTCCCAACAGCAATTTCCTTTTCTCTTTTCCTTTTTTTGTCTTTAGAGGAAGTTGCCAAGTGAGCACTTTCTAGCTGATCTTCCTTCAGTCTTTCTTCTTCTTGCACACAATGAGAAATGAGCTCGTTAAGATATCATTTCTCCTTCTGAGTGTTATAAGTCACCTTAAATTGGTTGTATTGTGTAGGAAGAGAAATAAGAACCAGACGCATGATTAAGTTCTCAGACAACTCTAACTTTAGTGCCTTTATTTTTGAAGCAACGTGAGACATCTCCATGATGTGCTTCCTTATGGTGCCCCATCATTTATACCTTATTGAAATAAGTTTAGATAGCAGCGTACTTATTTCATCCTTTATACTCTTGGCAAAGCATAAGGAAGCATAGAACCCCTAAAAGTTTTTTAATGAACTTTTTGTCATCATCCACATCAGACATAGAACCCCTAAAAGTTCCTAGAATTACACGTTTCATGATCATGATATTCATACAATTAGAATGCTTCCATTTATTAAAGTCCCTTTTATTCTCAGTGAAACTTTTATCTGTAAAAGAAGATGGTTGTTCTATCTGTAGCGTAAGGTTCAGACCCATGCAATCAAGAACAATCATAACATTCTCTTTCTAATTCTTGAAATTTGTGTCATTCAGTAATGGAATTGAATTGATATTTATAGATATTGAAGAAGCAGAAACATTAACTAAATATAGAATAAAACAATAAATATTAGGCTCACAATTTTTATCCATAACAAAATATAATAAATAAATTCAAATAATAGTGGCTCCAAAATAAGATACCTAGAACAATATTGGCATTTAGTCTTTGAAAAGAAATATCAACCATAAAGGTTACTCTCAACGTAGTAATCAAATATTGACAATTAATCATGTCAAATAATAAGTGTAGTAGCCCCGATCCCCGTGCAGCTTTCCCTATGACCCACGTTGTGGAACACCTATTATTGGTGTGTCGGACCCGCAATGCGTCAATTGGACGCGTTGGACGGACTCTGTGAGGCTTCTAGATTGAGCCTGCCATCCGGCTGTTTTCGTCGGATTTTAGAAAGGGTTTCAGGCTAATCTGAGGTCCGATTTGGATTCAGCGCGGAAAAACGTCGAAAATCGGCTATTTACTCGTGTTTTTCTGAGTCCGGATGCCCAAAAAGGACACCCGAAAGTTTTCTGCGCATTTTAGAGCATAGGGGAAGCCGTGGACCGGCCAGATGCCATGTGGTGGCCGCTGATTGGCCGGCGCACGCGGCACGGTCCACAGAGATGAAGCGCTGGTGCATGGACCGGGCGTGGGGGACACGTGGCAGCCTCGGATTCGCGGGTTCACGCGGCGCGGTCCACGACGTCGAGCGGGATCGCGCATGGACCGGGGCGGGCCATGTGGCGGCCTGTGAGTGGCTGGCTCTGGAACGCGCAGTCCACGCTTCAGGGGGAGCAGACGGGGCAGGTGGGGGCAGGCGGGGGCAGGTGACCCCCGTACGCGGGGCGCCACGTGGCACCCGGTGATTAGCGGGCGCCACCAACCCCAAGCACCTCGGTCGGGCCACGCAGCGAATCCCCACTGGCCCCGTACACGATGTCCGTTGTTCGGGACATGTGTCGGGCGCTGGGCGATTTGGGCGCTAGTCGCGGGCCGGGCCGTGGCGCGGTTTCGGGCACTATAGCTGCCCGAAACCGTTCGGGCGCCCGAAATTGGGGCCCAAAAGCCCAACAACTTGAATTTTTTGGTTTTTTTGGGGTGGGCCTATAAATAGGCCACCCTCTTGGACCTTTTACCCATTTCCCCGAACTCCCTTGCATTTGAGACCTTAATCAAACTTGTTATTCATCTTGTGCTGCATCCCTTGAAGGAGTTTCAAAATTTTTGGAGGCCGCGGCATCGACGTCTTCGGCGATTCGGCGTAGTGCGACGTTCTTTCTTCGGTGGCCATTTTCGTCGCGTTTCGGTCCACGGGGTCCACAGGGCTGCCCCGAAGGAATTTTTGGACGATTTTTGCGGCATCGATTTCACGAGAGGTACATCTCCGTTTTTTCATGTTTTTCATTCCTCCCAGTTTTGAGTTTTTATTGGGGTTTTGGGGACATTTTTGAACCCCTTTTCTACTGGTGCTTTTCTTGGATAGCGGAGCATTGTCGGATTTTTATCTCCGCGCTCAGTTATCGGATTTCAACATGTGAGGACTCGATCGACATCTACGCTTCGCGAGAATTACCGCCGTATTTTTATTGGAATTTTTGGAGATCATCTCGCATGTGGTATTTAAGCATTTTCTGGACTAATTTTTACAGCAGTGTGTGATTGTGGGAAATGTTGCTTATCGCGATGTTTGGACCGTATCTTTGTACCCAGGAGGAGTTTTCTGGTATTTTTGGACTTGTTGGAATTGTGGGAATCCGAGGATTATCCCCGTTCAGTTTCAGCCTATTTGGACTCTGGATTGACGCGCACTTACAGGTGGGTTGCTTCGTTTTCAAAACCAGTAGACGGTTCATTAATTCTATTGTGTAGTGAACATGCATGATTGTGAGATGTGTTAGGAAGCATGTTAGTGAGAGAGAGTTGATGCTCCTTGTGTTGCTATTATGATCATATTGTTTATTGCTTGCTAATTATGTTAAATTAAATGCTATTATTGGAACTTGACCTAGCATCCTGTCATATGATGCATGTTAACCAGACTAGTAGAAAACTCCAACTTGGGCTAGTTTATTTATGCTTTAGACACCCCCACATATTTTATTCTTGTCACCTGGACTTAGGGTTTTCTTGCCTGGGTAGTGGGCCGAGTAGTCAGGTTATCGTGGGATGCATGTTACACTCGTGCCTGGGGGCTGAGTGGAGTATGGTAGCTGTGTTTAGACCAGTACTTGTTCTGGGAGCCGTCTGAGTCGACGGTGGGTCCCGGCTGTGTGGATTTCCAGCCAGTGAGTGATAGATAGGATGTTGGTTACTGTCGATTTTGTTGATCGTGAATTTGGACTATAGCCTGCATGAGCCGCATTGAGCTCGACAGAGATGCGCGGATACTTTCTCGGTGGGGTCGCGCCCCTCGAGTGCCGCTCCGGACCTAGGCCTGTTACTTTGCTATTGCGACTTGTCGACGCGGTCCTTCTGGCTAGGCCCTTTTTGGGCAGTCACGGACACCCTACGTAAATCCAGACCTCCGTGGATGTAATGGCAGTAGGTGGGCGCATATTTGACTGGACCCTATGTGGCAGTCAGTGTAGATTGGGTGATTGTGTTATTGAGAGATAGTAGTTGCATCATGTTTCTATCTGTATCACCCTTTGAGCATTTAGATAGAGACAATGTAGTTGTAGAGTTATTTCCAGCCCTTTTATTTTCAGTACTGCAATTATAACTTTATGCCTCTAGTAGACTTAGTGGGCAGACCGTCGGGCTTGTTGGCGGTACCCACTGAGAACTACGTGACGATGTAGTTCTTACACCCATGGTTGGTGACTTCTCCAGGGACCTCTACTCCAGTTCCTGCTGCTCCTGTTGCTGATCCTTCTGACCGAGGTAAGGGAATCGCGAGCTAAATCCCTACCAGTCTTCTGCGAGAGAGTAGATGTGCCCCTTTTGGTGATGTACTAGTACTGTCAGTGATTTTTGGATATATCTTGTACTTTTTACTTTTTAGAGTTTTATTTTGGAGAGACTTATGTATTGTGAGGACCTGGCATGTATTATTTGGAGTTGTATATATTTATTTCAGTAGTTTACTTTTTCACTCTGATATCTGTATAGTGGTTAGCATGATCTTTTGCAGGTTAGTCGCTTCGTCTATACGGGGCTTCCCGTATGGGCGGCGGATCTGTTGGCGGATCCGGATCACAGTTTCGACGCCGGGGCGTGACAATAAGTCTTCCTTTGAATTGACTTATTATTTACATGACACACTCGATAATTATCACATATTTATTACCATAATTATATGTGCAGTTTAGCCAAATAATAACCTTCCTTTGGAGTGGTCACTATTCGCATAAACAACAAATACACACATCCAAATATTTCAAATAAATTAATCTACACAAGAGATATTATTTTGAGAACATATTATTTCAATTAATCTACTTTAAAAATTAAATATTTTAAAAATAAGAAAATATTAAAAATTATGTTTTGTATAAAGAAATTCGAAAAAAACTTACTTTATGATATCTAATCATTAAACAATTAAAATCCGGAAAAGAAAATTAAATCCAACATTGCATGAACTATCTTTTTTATTACTACATTTATTTTTTAAAAAATTTTGAATTTTTTTTTAAAAAAAATATTTTACACAATAATAACCAAAAGAGTGTGAAAAAAAAAAGTTTTTTACACAATACTAACCAAAAGAGTGTGAACAAAAGGGGGGGGGGGGGGGGGGGGGGGGGGGGGGGGGGTCGGGTACTAACACCAATAGTACACAAATCGAAATTTTAAATCATAAACTATAATTTACCATTAAAAAAAATTTTAAATTTTTGATTATCCATTCCTCTATCCTTTAATTATATAATCATAAACGACCTCGGCCTCGACCACGACCTAGGCCACAGAATCCACCTCAGCCACGACCTCTTGCTGCAAACTTATCGAAGTTATCTTTTTGTGTAGAAATCTCCCCCTTTACCTGAAATGTTTTCTTTTCGACTTTCTCAGTCGATCTCTCCCCCTTTACCTGAAATGCTTTCTTTTCGACTTTCTCAGTCAATCTGTTCATTCTAACATCATGAGCTTGCAACGATCCCATTAATTCATCAAATGAAAAAATAGATAAATCCTTAGATTCCTCAATCACAGCAGCAACATAATCGTATTTTGGAGCCAAGCTTCTCAAAACTTTTGCAACTATTATTTCTTCATAAATCTTTTCACCATATGATTTCATTTGGCTAACAACAGATGTAACTCTAGATAAAAATTCTTGCAACGATTCATTATTTCTCATTAGCGAAGTTTCAAAATCCCGACGGAGAGGCTGAAGTTTCACAGTAATTACCTTTGACGACCCCTGAAATTCTTTATGCAATGTTGCCCAAGCTTCCCTTGCCGTAGTTGCAGTAGCGATTCTTGAGAAGATGGACTCATGAACAGCTTGTTGAATGAAAAATAGTGTGTTGGAATCCTTTCTATTTTCCTTCAACTTTACTTCTTCATCGGGATCTGCATATCCATTCTCAATCAAATCCCAAAACAAAGGTCTTGTGACATAAACTAAGTCCTCATCTTAATGCTCCAAAATTCATAACATTCACCATTAAAGTTAGGAATTGAGGGTTGAGAAATGCTTATGGAACTTCCAATAGCAGTAATGATGCTACCCAACACCTTACCTCCTCTCAACAATATGAGCTGCGAATTTGACTTGCAAGTCTTCAAGGTGTAATTGTGATGATCGATCACTTGCCCACACGTGATCAAAACATGGATGCTCTAATACCAAAAATGTTGGAGATAGGAGGTAGAATTAATTTTCTATGCAACTAAACTCATAAACCAATGAGAAAAATAGGCAAAACTAGTTTTTAGAAATGGACAATTTCATTAATTGCCTTAAAAAACTGAAATACAAATACCTCTTTTATAGACATTGTTGGCAAATCATGTTGCCACATTTTTAGCTTCTATGATCCATGTTCTCATTACTAACAACCCACTACAAAGTAGCAACTAACACCTAAAAACACTTCACTAACTAGATCATGGAGAACATGTCCATAGACCACAACTTCTAAATTCTAGACCACTTTGAATCACACATTTACATGTACTCAAGCTGTTTCTCAGCTCGATTAATTTTGTTTGTGTAATACTCGAGATTTTTAAAACTGGTTTTGGTTAATTTAATTTAATTGATTTTTCGGATATAGCGTGGTTGTTTCGTCTGGATAACAGTGTATCCGATGTTGTTAGGGAAAGTTGGAGTTGCGGCACGTTTTTTCGAAAAAATTTTAGTTGGGATTTGATTTTCATTGGTTTGGATGAACCTAAATCTTGAATTGAGGCCATTTTGGTCATTGGACCAAATATTATAAAGAGGTATTAGGATTAGGGCTCTTAATCACGTTTACCCTAATCCTTCTTCTTCCCCCTTTTTCCCCACAACCACCAAAGGTTTTCCCTCTCGTCCGTACGCCTCGGTGAACGGAGCCGTCGCCGTCGCCGTCGCCAGAGGAGAAGCAAGTGTGGGCTCCTCCCCCCCCCCTCCTCTTTTCTCCTTTTCTCTTCTCCCTTCCCTTTTCTTTTCTTGTTTTTTTTTACTATGGGTTCGGATGCCCTAGCCTGCCGCACGCCACTCTCCGCCGCACGTTGCCGCCCTCTGCCGCCGCTGCCCTACTAGCCGCTGCGCGCTCGCTGTCGCTGCGCTTTGTGCGCGTGCCCCGCGCCGCCCCTGATACCGCGTGCGCCTAGCGCGTGTCGCCCCCGCTGAGCGCGCGCAGCGCGCCTCTGCGCTCATGTGGCCGCGCAGGCCCTCCGCCACGCAGTGCCGCTGCAGCGCGCCGCCCTAACCGCGCGCATGCTGCTGCCGTTGCCGCCGCGTGCCTCTGCGCGCAAGCCACCACCGCTCAGGTTGCTGTCGCGCGCCCTATGCGCTTGCCGTCGCACGGCCTGCTGCCGCACAGCGCCACTGCAGCGCGCTTGTTGCCGCACGGCGCCGCTGGCAAGCACCTCTGCGCGCTTGCTGCCGCTGTCGCGTGCCTCTGTGCGTTGCTGCTGCGTGCTTGCTGCTGTGCGACGCGGCTGTAGCGCGCCCTGCGCAGCCGCCCCCCTGCGCACTTGCTGCCGCACAAGCTATTGTCGCGCGCCTCCGCGTGCATGCTGCCGCACGCCTTTGCGCGCAGTGTTGCTGCCCAGCACCTTGCCGCGCGCCGCTTTGCTACCCGCGCCGTGCGCCGCGTCTGCTTTCCTCGTACCGCGCACGCCATTCTTGCGATGTCTTGGCTGACCAATGCTTTGTCTTCCGTTTCGCTGTAACAGTTTACGGCGGACCTAAAGTAGTCTGATTTTTGTAGTAGTGCACCGTTTTGCGGCCGAATACTTCTGTAGCCTTCAACTCTTCACTAGTTGAGTACGGTACACCCGAAAACCTTTCATGTGGCCGTAATTAGTGTGTTGTGCGTTTTATTGCTTTAGGATTAGGGAACATTCATTATTGCACCATTTTCCCTTAATTATCTTTATGGTGTAATTTATTACATTGGCGGATCGTCGGAAATCCCGGGTGATCCCGGGACAACAGTGAAGTTCTCATTTCAATCTTTTGTACATCGTGAGTCTGTGGGGTGGGTACGAGAGAGTTATTTTTGACAGTTGGTTGTGTTTCATGCCCGAGCACCCAGGAGCCTTCTAGCCCATTGTGCAGCGAATTCCAAGACCGCCTGAGTTGAGGCGGGTACTCCAATCCGGGCATTGGCATGTAACCTTTTGGGGTACCGTGGTTGATTTGACCCTTTGGTTGCATCGCTAGCCCTACTTATTATTTCCTTTTCGCTTTTGATACATCATATCCATTTTCAGTGTAATTGACACTCTTAGTATAGTAGGACTTTTTATTTGCTTATCTACATGCCTTACGCAGTATTATTAGATACTCTTGCATTTTTGCCATATGCCACCTACTGCTAGATTTCACTTGTCACTATTTCCAGTTTTACCTTGCATGATAGAGTAGATAAATTTTTCATTGCTACAGCATGTACTTTTGATATACTTGATCCCGTTTGGGAGTTTTCGGCTATTCGCCGTGTTTTCGGTCTTCCGACCGCGAGCTTGAGCATCCGCATTGAGATCGCTATGCACCAGCTGTGCATTTCACGTACACCAGTGGATTGATCCCCCATAATGGTGTTCTTTATCGGTAGAGTGGTCTATTCGACCCGTGAGCCCGTTTTACATGGCTGCACCTGTGGGACCGGGCGATATTGAGCCCTTTTTTATTATCAGTCAGCAGGTGCAGGGTACATGTCAGACTTGGTTCGGCACTAGCCTGAGGTCCTCGTGACCAACAGTAACACCTGATTGGGTATCCTTATGATAGTATTGATGCATGTTTACAGTTTTCAGTATTGCCTGCTCGACAGTTTATTATTTCAGCATCTATACACTTATCTGTTTCTATACCAGCTTCTATATCGTTTACTGTTGCCTATTACCTGCTTACTGCCTTTCAGTTATAGTATCCAGTAGGTACGACTTGCTCATCTACGGCTCGTTGTACCCACTGGGATACATTCAGTTGTGTCTCACACCCTTTGGGTGACTGTTTTTCAGGTCAGCCGGGTGGTAAGCAGTCGGGACGCTGATGAGAGATTTCGCGCTAGACTTGTCCTGAATTTCTTATTATTTCGATTTATTTTTAGTTTTGTCAGATTCATATTGATTACTCATTCATTTAGCTACGTAGTATTTACCTGATTGACAACATATTTGGATTAACTTGTGGACTTTGCAATTGGTTTATTTATGTAGTTAATCGCTTAGTTGTAAACTTTGATTGCATGGTTGGTATCTTCGCACTTGCCTAGCCGAGAGCGTACAAGGAAAACATCGTCTGATTGGACCGAAAATTTTCTTTACGCGTGGCGGATTTGTTCACGTCATAGGATTATTTTTTGAACTCTGATTTAAAAGAAAAAAAAAATTAGACCGCTTTTGAAAATCCGGGGCGTGACCGCCCAATCTGGAAGTGGGCCCAGTCCACGGCACGTGCACCAGGCGTAGCGGGCCGCGGCGCGGGACGCATGGCAGCTGCGGATTGGGCGGACACTGTGCAGTGCTTCGTGTGGCAGCGGGGGCAGGCGGGGCAGGTGAGCGTGGCAGCGGGGGAAGGCGGGCGTGGTAGGGCGCCGCCTGGTTGGCGGGAGCCAACCACCCGCGCACGCGGGCGGGGCCACGTGGCGCGGTCGGGTTGGCCAACGCCCGCAGTCGGGCGGGTTGGGACACGCAGCGCACCCGGAGTGATCCGGGCGCTGCGCGGGGTGTTCCCTGTTCGGCGTCCAGTTCTTTTGGGCACCCGAAAATGTACCCCAAAACCCGCAAGTGTGGATTTTCTGGTTTTGCCTATAAATAGGCCATTCTCTCCCCCTTTTTTCGGTTTTTTGGAAGGTTTCTCTTGGGGGCTCTTTGGCTGAGGTTGTTCTTCATCAAGTCCTCTACATTTCCAAGAATCTGGGGCATTTTAGGAGGCCGCGGCATCGACGTTTTCCCCGACTCGGCGCACTTCGACGTTTCTCCGATTGTGGCCTTCTCCGTCGACACTTCGTCTGCGGGCTCTCTTGTGCTGATCCGTGGGAGTTTTTAGCCAATTTTTGAGGCGACGTTTCCACGAGAGGTAGGTCTTCGATTTCCATATTTACCATTCCTCTCTATTTTAGATTTTTATGGGGTATTTCAGAGCTTCTTTAGACCCCATTTTCTACGGTAATTTTCTAGACAACTGGGGAGTAATCTTTCATTTTCTCGGCCTACTGTTGGCGGATTTGAGAGTTTAAAGACTCGATTGACATCTAAACTTCGAGATGAAGGCAACTGTATTTTTCTTGAATTTTTCTTAGGGCTTTCTGCAGGTGAACATTTTTGTTTTTGGGGACTGTTGCACTGAACAGTAAACGCAAAATTTTGAGTGTAACTTTTACGGCGTTTGGCTTGTGTTACAATTTTCGTGGGCAGTTCGGCGTTTCTCGGGTAAATGGGAAGTTGGAATTTTTTGTCACGATCAAGGTGAGCATTTTTTTTTCGCCCCGGACAAAAATTACACTCGGATTAGCTTCTACACTCGAGCGACGCGCTCACTGATTTTTGCCGAACTTGTTGGATAGCACTTCAGTGTTTTGCTTACCGCCGCCGATCCGGGAGGAGTTTCTGGGAGTTCATGGATTCGTTGGAACAGTAGGAGTTGAGGGAACGCGCACGCCAAATTTCAGCCCGATCGGATTCCGAATCTACGCGTTCCAGGTGGGTTGTTGAGCACCTCTTTCTACGGCTTACTCACTATGGCTATTAGAGTGATCCCCAACTTATTATTTATCGTTTCGGCACCCCCATTGGAGATCATGCATGAATAAATAATCCTGATTAATTCTTAGCCTATCTATGTGAGATGGTATTCTATGGTTATGATATATTAACATGCATTGTTAGCACTTAGCTTTCCATATATAGTGGGTACTTGTTGCGACATGTGATCTATCCTATGTAAAATTGCTACTTGATGCTTTTTATTCCATATTACTCGAGAATAATTGCATGTTGTATGGACATCTAGATAGGCCACCTTTTATCGCTACACTATTATATTGGGACTCGACTTAGGAGAAACCATGCTTTTTCCTTCTCTTCTCCTTTTTACTTAGACATGTGATTCATGTTGCTCGGGTTGCGAGCAGGGACTTGGGATAGTATAGTCAAGATTATCGAGTCAGGGCGGGATTGCACCAGATTGTAGGCTTGTGGGGTGTCGCAGCTAGCGCAGATATTAGGTGATTGACTGAATGTTGACTTTAGCATCAGATTGGGGATCGGGGTTTCATTAGTGGACGGAGTTTCCCACTTTGAGCATAGTCGTGACTAAGTCCTGCTGTATTGTGATACTTTTTGCTGATTACTTTACTCGTGTGGATAGCTCCCCTCGAGTGCCACTCCGGAGTAGGCTTTAAGGCCGAGCCGTGTGCGGCCAGTTGGTTATATTGGGAATCGAGCCGTGTGCCGATCCCTTACTGGGTTCTTGAGTTCGACGGCAGAGCAGGCAGTACCGGGTTTTATTCCGGTCCATTTGATTGGTTTATATTGGCAGATACTGTTCACTAATGCATGCACTCAGTCGTTTCTCTTCGGTACTGCATTAAGGGGCATAGTAGTGGTAGTTTTTCTTATCAGCGGATTATTTTAGCATACCACTTTACTTCCTTTCTTGCCTCTGGTAGACTTAGTGGGTACATCGGAGTTTGAGGATTTACCCACTGGGGGCTACTGATTTTACTAGTAGTTCTCACACCCGTTGTTGCTCCCCCCCCCCCCCCCCTTCTTTCCTTTGTTTTGCAGTGTCTTCTACGGGAGCTGCTAGCCCTTCGGCCGCCAATCGATATGAGGGAATCGCTGAGTAGATAGATCTCCTGCCAGGTTGAGAGAGTTTAGCTAGACTTTTGTTGTACCTTTATTACTCAGACTGATGTACTTATTTCTTTTGGGTCTGATTTTAGCCAGCTGATTGTATTTTTTTGATGAGCTGGAAGTTATTATTGTATTTATTACTATTTTATCACACTTTCAATTTCAGCTTCAGTCTGAAATGTTATAATTTTTAGTTTCAGCTATATACTTGTGCTCTTTTATTATTTATCTGATATCTGAGCAGATTTTTAGCGCTTCATATACGCGAAAAATTCCGTGTGCACGGCGGGTCTGTGGACGAGCCCGAATTCTGGTTTACCCCCGGGGCGTGACAGATTAGGTTGGTATCAGAGCTTAGGGATAAGTCGGTTGGGACTAGGAAAAACCCTAGGCCTTGGGGGAGACTTTAGGATGATAGGGCGTGAGAGGCGTGATATATTGCGAAAGTTGGTGATTTGTTTATTAAACTCTTCCAGTGAGTGGAGAGGGATCGACATACGCTATCTTCTGTTGGGCAATTATGTTGGTTGCGGACAATATAAAGTTACAGAAGTAGGGGGATGTCCTTGCTTTTCGCTAGATTGGGTCGAGCGTGTTTGTGTTTCTGACTCGTATTTTTCTAATGGCAGGATGCCTCCCCGTTGTCGTTTACCTACCTGGGGTACCCCCACACCCTCGGAAGAGCATAAGCAGGTGGTATCCACCGAGCTGGGGGAACTGCTGGCCTTGGTAACCCATTTAGTGGCGATGAACTATCGACAGGACCAGTGCCTTGAGCAGCTGCTGGCGCAGAGAGGTGACATGGCGATTGAGGGAAGGGCTGGTACACTAGAGCAGGGTTCGAAGAGGAAACGCCCAGTCCCGAAGGATGAGGGACTGACTAGTGGATGGAGACCGCCCCGACTGCCACGGCCTCTATCTCAGGGTCGTGATCGTTCAGACTGGCGGAGGCCTGGTAGATCTGAGAGGCTGTAATTTAGGCAGCAGCGGCAGTTGAGGCAGCAACGGCAAGCTGACAGGTGTATCTTCTGCGGGGGTCAGCTTTTTGCCAGTACTTGTGATCAGCGGTGGGGACGCTGCTACCTCTGTGGACAGTCTGGGCACATTCGAGCTGCGTGCCCCCTGAGGACATCTACAACACTCTTTTTGGCATCTGCCCCTTCTGTACCCTAGCAGACGTATTTTCTGTGGGAGCCAACATCCACCTCACTCTTGTGATCAACGTAGGGGACGTTGTTACCGGTGCGGGCAGTCTGGGAACCAGCAGACTTCATGCCCCCTACCGACATTCGCAGCACCGACATCCGCGTCAGTTCCGACTACTTCCCAACAGAGACCGGGAATTTTACCGACAGATCTCTAGGCAAACCGAGCTGCGTCTCCCCGCCCCTCTGATTGGAGACAGTCGTTGTCGAGCGGCCAGGATTGCTTAGCGTAGGTGGAGGATCCTACTGCAGCTGACTGTGTGGTGGTAGGTATCATTTACCTTCAGAGTTCGCACTTTGTTTGACACCGGTGTATCTCATTCATTTTATTAGTAGAGCATTCGCATCATTGCATGGGTTAGAGGTATAACGGTTACCACGTGCATGAGAGGTTCAGATTCCCGATCACTTTGCACGTGGAGGAGTGTTGTTGGTCCTGCCTTGTGCAGCTTGAGTTTTGGTTTATGCCAGCAGACCTATTGGTCTTGAGACAACTACGGGATTTCGATGTGGTGCTCGGGATGGACTGGCTCGCTCGGTATTTCGCGATGATTGATTGTGTCGCGAGGACTGTAACTTTTAGCGAGCCAGGCCAGGATGTGTTTGTGTACCGTGGATGCCAGGGTACTCTTTTCGCCAACATGATTTTGACTACGAAGGCGAGGCAGATGATTCGCAGGGGATGCATAGCTTTTTTGGCTAGTGTTGTTGAGGGGCCTACGGCGGCACCGAAACTCGAGGATATCCCTATTGTTCACGAGTTTTCGGATGTTTTTCCCCCCGGAGTTGACAAGTATGCCGTCGGATAGGAAAATTGAGTTTATAATTGACGTAGTTCCTAAAACTGCGCCAGTCTCGAAGACACCCTACCGGATGGCACCGGTGGAGCTACGAGAGTTAAAGGTGCAACTCTAGGATTTGATGGAGAAAGGTTTTGTTAGACCGAGTGTCTGGCCTTGGAGAGCGCCGGTGCTATTCGTGAAGTAGAATGATGGTTCACTTCGACTCTGTGTGGATTATCGGGAATTGAATAAAGTGACCATCAAGAACAAGTACCCTTTGTCGCGCATTGATGACCTTTTTGATCAGCTGCAAGAGTCTTGTGTCTTTTCGAGGATTGATCTGCAATCAGATTACCACCAATTGAAGGTGAAGGCCGAGGACAGTTCGAAGACAACATTCAGGACTCGGTACGGGCATTATAAGTTCACCGTCATGCCTTTTGGATTGACTAATGCCCCTGCTGCATTAATGGATTTGATGAACAGGATCTTTTGGCCGTATTTGGATCTGTTCATAGTGGTGTTCATCAACGACATCCTTGTTTACTCCCGGAGCGATGCTGAGCATATGGAGCACTTGAGGATTGTACTGCAACTTCTACGAGAGAGGAAGTTGTATGCCAAGTTGGTAAAGTGCGAGTTTTGGCTCCAGGATGTAGTTTTCTTGAGCCATGTGATTTCCTCCGCAGGTGTGGCAGTGGACCCGGCGAAGATAGAGGCAGTCCGGGATTGGCCTCGACCGACAACGGTTACTGAGGTGCACAGCTTTATGAATTTGGCTGGATTTTATCGTCGGTTGGTGGAGGGTTTTGCGAAACTCTCCACACCCCTCACTCGTTTGACTCGTAAAGGAATTAAGTTTGTTTGGACTGAGAATTGCTAGAGGAGCTTCGAGGAACTGAAACGCAGATTGATGACAACTCCTATACTTTCCCTCCCTGTTATGGGGAAAGGGTATGTGATCTACAGTGAGGCATCGCAAGTGGAACTGAAATGCAGATTGCGTGCTGATGCATTAGGGTAGGGTAATTGCTTATACTTTTCGACAGCTTAAGGATTATGAGAAAAATTATCCTACTCATGACTTAGAGCTTGCTACAGTGGTATTTGCACTAAAGTTATGGCGTCACTACTTGTATGGGGAGCGCTGTGAGATCTATACTGATCACAAGAGCCTGAAATATCTGTTCACGCAGAAAGAGCTGAATCTGAGGCAGCGCAGATGGTTGGAGTTGTTGAAGGATTTTGATGTGGACATCCTTTACCATCTAGGCAAGGTTAATATGGTTGCATATGCATTGAGCCGGAGAGCAGTTCAGAGCTTGACCCTGATGATCACAGACTATACGCCATAACTTGAGGGGATGAGGCAGCTCGAGCTTGAGATCGTGTCCCCATGGGTCTCTGCTAGACTATCCTCTATGGTCGTGCAGTCCACTCTGTTGGACAGGATCAGGGAGAGCCAGAGTGAGGACCCCCATTCGATGAGGATCAGAGACCATATTCCCAGTTATCAGACATGGGACTCTACAGTGGATGCCTCGGGACTACTGAGGTACAGGGACCGAACATGTGTGCCAGTGGACAGCGAGATTAGGAAACAGATTCTGATAGAGGCCCATTATACACCCTATATCATTCATCCTAGTGGGACTAAAATGTATAAGGACCTCAGAGCACATTTTTGGTGGAACGGCATAAAGAAGGATATCGGGAGATTCATGGCTCAGTGTTTAACTTGTCAACAAGTGAAAGCAGGACATCGGGTACCAGCTGGTAAGTTACAAAGTCTCCCAATCCCTGAGTGGAAATGGGACCACATCACTATGGATTTTGTGGTTGAATTACCGAGAGCACAAAGAGGGAGTTGATGCCATTTGAGTAGTTGTGGATAGACTCACCAGGTCTGCCCACTTTTTGCCGATGCAGATGACTTGGTCGCTTGAGCGGCTAGCCCAGTTATATTTGGATGGGGTGGTGAGGTTACACGGAGTGCCCACCTCTAGAGTAGCAGATGGAGACCCGAGATTTGTATTGCGTTTTTGGAGAAGCTTACAGACGACCTTGGGGACTCAGCTCAGATTCAATACAGTTTTTCACCCACAGACCGATGGACAGTCAGAGCGAACGATACAAATTCTTGAGGACATGTTGAGGTCTTACGTCCTGGACTTTGGCAGAGGATGGGCTCGACACTTATCTTTGGCTGAGTTTGCATACAACAACAACTTTCAGGCGAGCATCCAGATGGTTCCGTTTGAGGTGTTGTATGGACGCAAGTGTCGATCACCTCTTTATTGGAGTGACGTGGGTGAGAGACAGACTTTGGGGCAAGATATTTTTGCTAGAGGCAGAGGAAAATGTTAGAGTGATTCGACCGCACCTTCAAACCGCCCAAAGCCGACAGAGAAGCTATGCTGATACGCGACGATGAGACTTAGAGTTTCAGATTGGGGATCATGCATTTTTGAAAGTCTCGTCGTCCAAAGGAATCAGGAGGTTTGGCATTCGCAGAAGTTCAGCCCCACTATATTGGACCCTTTGAGGTTTTGAAGCGCAGTGGGCCAGTTGCCTTTAGACTTGCACTTCCCCCGAGGCTCGCGTGTGTCCATGATGTTTTTCATATTTAT
Organism: Tillandsia leiboldiana; assembly: GCA_029204045.2. Classification (NCBI taxonomy): domain Eukaryota; kingdom Viridiplantae; phylum Streptophyta; class Magnoliopsida; order Poales; family Bromeliaceae; genus Tillandsia; species Tillandsia leiboldiana. The sequence continues at coordinate 5,627,238 of CM055063.1, read as the reverse complement.
GCTATGAGGAGATGCGTTTCCGACCCTTCACACGTGATCGACTTCACACCGCTCGAAATCAATAAAGACTTGAGATACAAGGAGCGCCCGTTGCGGATTCTAGATCGAGAGGTGAGAGAATTGCGCAGTCATGCCATCCCTTATACGAAGATTTTGTGGAACAATCACAACGAGCGAGAGGCTACTTGAGAGCTTGAGTCAATAATGATGGATACTCACCCCTACTTGTTGAGGCACCCATTTGAGTTATGTTAGTTTCGAGGATGAAACTTTTTTTTAGTATGGGGGAATGTGAAAACCCGAATCCCCCTAGAGAAATTACAGCATGATCAGTAGCTTGGGGAAGCCCATTTCTGTTTGTTAGAGTTGGTTGCGGGCAAATCGCATCCAAGATATGGACTCAGCGCGAAAAATGGATCAACAATCCCTATTTGGGCGTTTTCGTCGAGTGATAGAAGTGGTTTCGCACAAAACGGACTCCGAATTTGGATTCAGCACAAAAAAATATTCAAAATTGGCTATTTGAATATATTTTTTCGTAAACGAACGCGAAAAACGAGCTCAGCGCGCGAAAATGGTCAAAATGGGCTTTTTGGGCTCACTGGACCCAATATGGAAGTGGGCCCGGTCCACGGCCCACGGCGCGTGCACCGGGCGTAGCGGGGATGCGTGGCAGCTGCGGATTGGGCGGATGTTGTGTGGTGGTTGGCGTGGCAGCGGGGGCAGGCGGGCGTAGCAAGGCGCCGCCACGTGGCGCCGCCTTGTTGGCGGGCGCCAACTACCCGCGCACTCGGGCAGGCCACGTGGCGCGGCCGGGTTGGCCAACGCCCGCTGTCGCCCGGGTTGGGACATGCGGTGCGCCTGGAGTGATCCGGGCGTTGTGCGGGGTGTTCCCTGTTCGGCGTCCGGTTCTTCCGAGCGCACGAAAATGTACCCCAAAACCCGCAAGTGTGGATTTTTTGGTTTTGCCTACAAATTGGCCATTCTCTCCCCCTTTTTCAATTTTTTAGAGGATTCTCTTGGGGGCTCTTTGGCTGAGGTTGTTCTTCATGAAGTCCTCTACATTTCCAAGGATCTAGGGCATTTTAGGAGGCCGCGGCATCGACGTTTTCCCCGACTCGGCGCACTTCAACGCTTCTCTAATTGTGGCCTTCTCCGTCGATGCTTCGTCCGCGGGCTCCCATGTGCTGATCCGTGGGAGTTTTAGCCGATTTTTGCGGCGGCGTTTCCACGAGAGGTAGGTCTTAAATTTTCGTATTTACCATTCTTCTCCATTTTGGATTTTTATGGGATATTTCAGAGCTTATTTATACCACATTTTCTGCGGTAATTTTTTGGACAGCGGAGAAGTAATCTTACATTTTCTTGGCCTACGGTTGGCAAATTTGAGAGTTTAAGGACTCGATTGACATCTACACTTCGAGAGGAATGCAATCGTATTTTTCTTGGATTTTTCTGAGAGCTTTCTGCGGGTGAACATTTTCGTTTTTGGGGACTATTGCACTGAACAGTAAACGCAGAATTTTGAGTGTAACTTTTGCAACGTTTGGCTTGTGTTACAATTTTCGTGGACAGTTCGGCGTTTCTCGGGTAAAGGAAAAGTTGGAATTTTTCGTCACGATCGAGGTGAGCATTTTTCTTTTTCGCCCCGGACAAAAATTACACTCGGATTAACTTCTACACTCGAGCGACGCGCTCGCTGATTTTTGCCGAACTTGTTGGATAGCATTTCAGTGTTTTGCTTGCCGCCGCCGATCCGGGAGGAGTTTCTGGAGTTCATGGATTCGTTGGAACAGTAGGAACTGAGGGAACGCGCACGCCAAATTTCAACCCGATCGGATTCCGAATTTATGCGTTCCAGGTAGGTTGTTGAGCACCTCTTTCTACGGCTTACTCACTATGGATATTAGAGTGATCCCCGACTTATTATTTATCGTTTCGCCACCCCTTTGGAGATCATGCATGAATAAATAATCCAGATTAATTCTTAGCCTATCTATGTGAGATTGGTATGCTATGGTTATAATATATTAACATGTATTGTTAGCACTTAGCTTTCCATGTATAGTGGGTACTTGTTGCGATATATGATCTATCCTATGTATAATTGCTACTTGATGCTTTTCATTCCATATTACTCGAGAACAATTGCATGTTGTATGGACATCCAGATAGGCCACCTTTTATCGATACATTATTATATTGGGACTTCACTTAAGAGAAACCATACTTTTTCCTTCTCTTCTTCTTTTTACTTAAACATGTGATTTATGTTGCTCGGGCTGCGAACAGGGGTTTGGGATAGTGTAGTCGAGATTATCGAGTCAGTGCAAAATTGCGCCAGATTGTGGGCGTGTGGGTGTCGCGGCTACCGCGGATATTGGGCGATTGACCGGATGTTGACTTTAGCATCAGATTGGAGATCGAGGTTTCATTAGTGAACGGAGTTTCCCACTTTGAACATAGTCGTGACTAAGTCCTGCTGTATTGTGATACTTTTGATTAATTACTTTACTCGTGTGGGTAACTCCCCTCGAGTGCCACTCCGGAGTAGGCGTTAAGGCCGAGCCGTGTGCCGGTCAGTTAATTATATTGGGAATCGAGCCGTGTGTCGATTAGTTGGTTATATTGGAAATCGAGCCGTATGCCAATCCCTTACTGGATTCTTGAGTTCGATGGCAGAACAGGCAGTACCGAATTTTATACCGGTCCATTTGATTGGATTATATTGACAGATATTATTCACTAATGCATGCATACAGTCATTTTTCTTCGGTATTGTATTAAAGGGTATAGTAGTGATAGTTTTTCTTATCAGAATATTATTTTAGCATACCACTTTACTTCCTTTCTTGCCTCTGGTAGACTTAGTGGGTATGTCGGAGTTTGAGAATTTATCCACTGGGGGCTACTAATTTTACTACTAGTTCTCATACCCATTGTTGCTCCCCCTCTCTTCTTTTCTTTGTTTTGCAGTGTCTTCTGCAGGAGCTGTTGGCCCTTCGACGGCCGATCGAGATGAGAGGATCACTAAGTAGATAGATCTCCTGTCAGAATAAAAAAGTTTAGCTAGATTTTTGTTATACCCTTATTACTCAGACTGATATACTTATTTCTTTTGGGTTTAATTTTCGTCAACTGATTGTATTTTTTTGGTAAGCTAAAAGTTATTATTGTATTTATTACTATTTTATCGCACTTTCAGTTTCAGTCTAAAATGTTATAATTTTTAGTTTCAACTCTATACTTATGCTTTTTTATTGTTTATCTTATATCTGAGCAAATTTTTAGCGCTTTATGTATGCAAAAAATTTCGTATGCGCAGCGAATCTGTGAACGAGCCTGAATTCTAATTTACCTGAATTCTGATTTATCTTCGGGACGTGAAAGTATAGTGCTATGGGCACCGCAAAATTTAAAAACGACGAAAAGGGAGCGCGTGCTGGCGGCTGCTGTGGAGTATGCAATGGAAAAGGCAAAGGGCAAAAAAGTGAGCACCATGGCAGAAGAGAATGCATTGGAAAAAAAAAAAAAAAAAAAAAAAGGGAAAAAAAGGAAATAACAAAGTTGAAATTTTAAATTGTACACTATAATGCATCATTTAAAAATAGGATTAATTTTCTGAATAACCTTCTGCCAACCCTTAATAAGATAAATATTCCTAAAAAATTGTAAATATCAAAACTATCTTTTCAATTTCATGAAAACATCCAAATTATTTCTATTAATTAATTCTGTTTAAAATTTGACCCATGGAGCGATTAAAGGTTTAGAATTTAAAATTGTAGGGTTTTAGATTTTAAGAATTTAGAATTTTAAGCTTCCCTAACAGCCAATACTTTTAATAAAAACAACCAAATACTCTAACAATTTTCTTTTTTATAAAACTTTTTCAATTACACTACACTTCACTGTTAGGCCAAACAAACCCTAAGTAAAATACAATGCACATTTTCTTAAAAAAGAGAGTTACAATTGTGTGCTCCATCCATATATGCAGGTGTGCATGTTGACTCCAATTGTGCCCACAGAATTTTAGGTATTGATTTCAAGGATAGTACTGACTACTCACCTCAAGATCAACAGCATATTCAGTGCTTTTCATGCAAAAGCTTGTTTGCTCAGAAAAATCACCTGTGCATAGGAAGAAAACTGTTACCAAAATATGGCACCTATCAAATTTAAGTAAATACTAAGGGAGACTGAAAAGAGTGAGAGAGAGGACTGCACCTCTAGTTTCTTTGTCGGACCGTGGATGGGCCTCTCAGAGCAGAGCCTGCATCGTGGAAAAGAAAGGCTTCTTGGTCTCAATGGAAGTGAACACCCACATACGAGGGGCGGTCATTGTTCCAGAATCTTTTTGTCGGGGATTAGGACCTACAGGAAATGGAATATTACATAAGAATACATTATCAGTTCATAGTTACAAAACACTAAACATTTAAGTCAATCAAGTAGACAACAATGATGATATAACTTAAATAGAACACAATAACTTAAACAAGAAACACAAGTAGACCGGCGACTCCCAAAGACAAGGCTATCACATTAGGAACGAAGTAAACAAAAAATGCAAGAGTGCAGTCTCTGTATACGAAAAAGCAGTCTCTTGATACTACAATTAGTCCCCGAGGATATCCATATCGGGGAATTTTGTGTCATAATCCTATAATAGTGACAAAGCTGCAAACGAAATCTGTGCTGAAAATAAAGAATATTAAATAATGTGGAGTGCGAATGGAGAATGGAAATATGAAAAAAAAAATGCACGAAAAGATCCAAGTATTTGAACAAAATACACATTCGAAAGAGATGTATCCATTGCTGAGAATTTTGTATGGCGAGCTACCAATGGAATGCCTCCACAAAAAGGGAGCATTACAACCAAAACTACCATCATTCGTTTCGGCCTCCTATGAATCTGATGAACATTCAAAATAAGCTCACCATGGATTATGAACGACAATCAAGAACAAGGGAAAAAGATTTCCAGATATTTGAATCGGAAAGCACAATCAATAGCTACTGTTGAGCTTTTAACTAGTAGATAGTATGAAGACAATTCAAACATCAAGAAGATGACTGGGAAAAAATAGTTGAGCAAACAAAACCCAAACCCTAAAGCCACCAAACCCCACTTTGTTCATAATTTGAAAGTAATGGCCTTTCAGGGAAACTCAGATCTAGATTATGCTATGTAGGGTATAAAGGGTCTTAAGCAAGGATTTAAGTGCCATGGCACGGGGTCGTGCCGAAAACTTGCCGGCACGGTGCGTGTCAAGCGGTGCCGATGAGTGCCGGTCACAAAAAATACATGTGTGCCGACACATAATGGCATGAAATATTTTTTTTCTTTAGCAACAAAATTTTTTAATAACTGATTATATATTTTTATCAAATTGTTTGAACTTTATTAAGAAAATTACTTAGTAATTTAAAGAAAAGAAGATTTTCAGCTGTGCCATCGGCACGGAGGCTGTATCATACCAGTAACTTATTGGCACGATAAGGCACGATACGGCACGATAGATACGGACCGTGTCAATGGATACTTAAATCCTTGGTCTTAAGATACCTATACAGCAGCCTCGTATGGCTTGGATTTAAACTGTGACAAGCATCAATGCATGCGCTCAAGAATTCCCTTCCAAGGCCATACCTAAGCCTCAAATCACATAGAAAGAACAGCAAATTTTGAAATATTTTGCTGCTAAGATTCGACCATAGAAAGAAGCAAGAAGTTGACCTGCTTCGAATATATAACAAGAGAATTCTGGCAATGCAATGGAGTTGGACCGCTTCCTGTATGAGTGATAAAGCTGCAAAAATATACCCGCCACAATAAAGAAAGAGAAATACTGCAAAATGAGAGTATAAAATTGAAATAAAAACAAGGACAAGAACAATGAGGAAAAGTATCAAAACATGTGAACAACATGCACATTCAAAAGAGACGTATTGATTTAACAGACTTATGTATGAAGAGATACTAATGGAACGCCTCCATAGAAGAAGGGGGCGTTACCAGCGAAACTACCATCGTTAGTTTCGGCCTCCTATGAATCAGATGAACACCCAAAACAAGCTCACCTGGGATTATGAAGGCACAATCAAAAAAATGAAACAAAAGAAGTTTTGCATATTACAATCAGAAGTAGGGATGCAAAGGGCAGGCTGGCAGAGCTCCTGGCCCGATCGGCCCCAAATGGGGCTGTAAATAGGGGCCAAAAATTAAGGAAAAATTAATCCACCCCAATCTGCTAAGTAAATGGAGCGGGAGGCAAGAGACCCCTTCTCTTTTGATCCACCAAAAACCCGCTCCCGTCCTGACCCACCCCGAATGGAGTGGTAACTGAGGGCAAAAAATAAAAAAACCCAACTCCGAATCTGCCCCAACCCACCCGCCAAGAAAATGAGGTGGGAGGTGGGGGACCCGCCCGCCCCCAGATCCGCCTGTTTGCATCCCTAACTGGAAGCTACCATCTATAGCTGCAAAAGGGCTTTTGACCAGTTTAAGGCATGGAGATAATGGCCTAGAAAGGAAGAATGAGAAGACAAGCCCTAATCCTGACACATTGTCCAAGTGATATGGCCATATAGCTTTGCAGACTATTCATAATCCAAAATTCCGATGAAACGAAAACCCTCATTGCTAGCATACTTCTTAAAACAGTAACACATAGCTACAAAATGACACACCATTATAAATAAAAAGAAATAATGTGAAATGTGAATCGAAATTAGAAATAAGTACATGACAGAACAACGCAAAAATATAGTAAAGCATTCACACAGAATGCACATGAATGAGAGAGCTATGTATGGAGAGCTACTAATGGAGCGCCTCTACGGAAACAGGGGCGTTACCAGCGAAGCTCCCATCATGGGTTTCGGCCTCCCATGAATCAGATGAACACTTTGACCACGTTCACCTGGGATTATGAAGGCACAATCAAGAAGATAAATGAATATTTCAAAACTCAAAAGTAGGAAACTACCATCTATAACCACTAAAGGGCTTTGTGAAGAATATGACTCGGAAACGAAGAATGACCAGAATGAGAAAGGAAAATAGAAATAAGAATACAGAAAGGAAATAGTTCGAAAATATTGAAGTATTTGAACAGAATGCACATTCAATGTGTGGAAAGCTGCTAATGGAATGCCCCCATAGAAAAAGAGGGCATTACCAGCGAAACTGCCATCATTAGTTTCGGCCTCCTATGAATCAGATGAACACCCATAACAAGCTCACCTGGGATTATGAAGGCACAATCAAAAACAGATAAGAAAGATTTTTTGCATATTAGAATCAGAAGTTCCAACCCATAGTCACTAAAGGGTTGACGAGTTGATCACATAGAGCTGATGCCTTGGAAAGAAATAATCAAAAGGCAGAGTGATGTAGCTCAAAAGTGTTATAACTTAAATAAAACAATAATAATATGGATTTAATTGCTCCAACACAAACTGCCATGAATTGAAGAAGAAATAGCAAAATTACTGAAAGACAACCAAACATGTGCTCGGAGCCCCCAAAATTAAAATTTCATCATCAAACAACTCTGCCGAGATATAAAAATTTCAGCTCCCAAAAGAGGAATGATTCAAAACTGTTTTGAATAAGAGAAGAATTCATGAGGGCAGTCTACAAAGATTAGTGATCGATCTGAATTCTGCAGCAGTACATAAGATGAATAACAACCCAGAAGCAGATCAGAAAAAGCAGGAAAACTTAGTGACAGCAGCCACCAAATAGAGGAAAATATGAAGAACATAAGGTATAATAGAGCGGGAAAAAGAAGGGCAAATGCCCAATTCCGTAACTAAAGAGAGAAGAAAAGGCAGCCAATCCAAGCACAGAAAGGAAAGAGAGTAGACAGAAACAACTGTAGGAGTAACGATTTTCATTAACCAAATTTCCAGAGAAACTCTAATCATGGATCACTACATTGCCCTATACATAAAAGGGTCGAACTGGACCTAAAAGTTTTTGATTCTTCAAAACCTTTCCTGACCAATCTAGTAACATAGTAGGACTTTGTACACTAAATAAACCACATTGGACATCTATGGAGACAGAGTCCTAGGACCCAAACCATCTTAAAGGCTCTCACTTAAGCCTAATTGAAGTTCAAGTACGACACTCTAAACATTACACTCAAAATATGGACAAGTTCATCTAATAATTCTTCAAAAACAAAAAATTGACCTAGGACAAAGTAAAGAAAAAATACAGCAGGGCAGTCTCCAGATAATGAAAAGGAGTTTACCTAATTTTCAGCTGCATCTCGGCCAATTAATTTCTGTAAAGCACAAAATTCCGTACCTAGGAGCACCAGTTATTTGTCTTTTTCGAGAAAATACAGTGAATCTTGAAAACAAAGTGGTTCGTTTCCCCAGGAGATCCATCCAGCCATCAATTCTCTAGCAAAAAGTTCAATACATTTTGCAGGTTTGGGGCCTGGTATATGTTCCAATAGTAATTCTTTAGATGGTTAAGGGCTGAAACGAGGAACACTACTACAGCTAGACTATATAAAGAACTTTTAAATATATACGCTGCTTCAAACAAGAGAGAGTGAACTGATCTGGAGGGTAAAGAGACAAAGAAGTTGCGCTAGATAGAAGGAAATAATTTTTCCCCAAGGTCCTCTAAAAAAACCTAATTTTAATGAAAAATGCAAATATGTTTGGATTGCTGAACTAACATATTCTTACTCTCAAACATTGCTTGAACAATAAGTGTTAAGTTTCCAAGAAATAATTTTGTGCAAATATGAGAACCATTGAAATGAGCATTAAGTTCAAGGTCCCCATTTTCTATGTGGACCAAATCACAGTTGGGCTGTATAGCAAGAGATCTTTTCCGGCCATTATGCACTTAGTTGATGCGTGGCCACAAATGTTCTAGGGAGATACTGAGGTTATGCAATTATATTTCTTACAACAAGTTAAGCTATTATAGGCAAGGATACTTCCTAATGGAGGCTTCCTTGAGTGAGCACCCGGAACACTTATGATGACTTGGCTGCTTTTGAAGTACATAAATTTTTGTGTGCATTGGGAATCAACATTCTGGGGGGAAAAAAAAAGAAGATAAAAACTGTGCCTGAGTAAAGAAAATCCAAGTAGAAAGCCAGATGTACACGCCATAAATTGATCATAAAGACTAAACTTACCACATTAATGTAACCTAGGAGGAAGCATTCATAAGGTCTGTGATGAAACAAGTCCAAATCACAAATCAAAGAACCATCTGGTTTGACCTACATTGTGTTAGATACCGACATTAGATTTTCACCAACCATATTGGAAAATTACAAGTCATAAGCAACTCAATACTCTGCTGCCTAGAGGGAAAGAAAAAAAAAAAGCAGTGAAGTCCAATAAGAGCACAGAATCATCTTACCTTTAGCCAATAAAAGGGAGTGACATCTGTCACCCCCCAACCAGGGAGCAATTCTTTCTCAACGAACATGCGCAACTTCTCCCGATTAGTGATCCACAACACCACAAGGGCACCATCCTCATGAGCAAGTTCTTTAACAGGCAGATTAAAAAAATATCTGTTAGGTAATGTTGGGTACCTGTAACAAGGATTTTCACAACACTCGCACTTTCAAATATTGCATAACAAAAGTAAGAAATAGTGCAATGTGAAAAAATAGAACGTAAGAGGGTAACATATAGCCTTCAAAGCTGCTAGAGAAAACTTGTGGCTAACCAATAACCATAGCCAAACAGCACACAGAAGCTATATTCTCATTTTTGGCAATGGACAAACATAAGTGCTCAAAGATAACAGCAGCTATTTTGTAACTTGTGGTCTTAAAATTGTTTTAATGTTTCAACTAAAGATTGTCATAGTAATAGTTTGGAATGAAAAAAAAAAATACGTTTGTTTTTATTTAAGCCCTTTTTTTAAAGCTTAGAGTGGATATCTGAATCCTTTTGGAACAGCTATTGTTGTTCATCTATACCATGATCATCCAAATACCTGAGCACAGATCACATCAAAGGGTAATTGACCAACCTTAGAAGAAAAGGTTGTTGCTAACAGTAGTTTTATACTGGCACAGGAGGAGGAGGAGGATTCCAAATTGGAGGATCAAAAAGGTCTGAGCGGAATTCAAAGAAACATCTGTGAAATTTCACAAATAGAAACGACTGAAGTAGGCATTCAATAGATTGCTTTTTAAAATCTAAGTGCTTTGCCGACTTAACAGTAAGAGCTTTTAATTTCGTGAACTTGTTATTGGAAAATCAGCAATGGAAGATTAGAGCTATTGTCGGCTAATAACTCAATGCATTGGACAAATCAGCACAACATTACTCCATGTACCAAGTTACTAGGAGATGCATAAGAAAACTCACGCTGCTTTCTGATGAACACTTCCATTCTCCCATGGCGGATCAATTACTATTAAATTAAACCCTTGACTAGACTGAGCTGCAAGGAAAAAAAAGGGGCAAGATCCTTGAATAAATAAAGGAAAAACTTATTTGGTACTTGTTTAGTAATAAATATAAATCTCAGAATAATTTCAAATGAGCTTAAAGTTACCAGGAACGAGATCACGAATTTGTCTCAAGTCAGACTTCCATGTCGTTTGTCAAAGATGTTCAACATTTAAACATAAAAAAACCAAGTAAGAAATCATAGTAGGAAATTTCACAGCATCTTTGTGAATGCTACAAAAAGTTGGATCCTGATAAAAGTGGCTTTGGCAAATTCTACCAAAAGTTAGAAAGGAGAAACATTTAGGAGTAGATTATTGCAAGTAATTAAGCAGAAAAAAAAAGATCTTCATACTATCTGGAAGGAGCTTCTGCCGGGTATAATATAGCAGCTATTTTGAAATTCAGCCTCCGCATCATCATTTGTTTCATTACTGATTAGATTATTAAATAATGAAACAACCGCCCTTGCAACATCACGCCGAGGCCTAGAACCTGACAAGAAGTAATGATCACAATGTCGCTGAAATAAAGTAAGGCATAGAGAACCCCATATAATGCCATTCATATAAATGCAAGGATCCAAGATCAGCACATGTAATACAAACATGTCTCTGCATAGGCAAGTGGTACTACATTTTAATTGAAATTTTCTAGTTCGTCGAGATGAGGAATTTGTTAAATTAATCATTAATTACACACTGCAATTGCTAAAAAGTAATCAGAACCATCAAATTTAACATGACCATAGTTAGATTTCATTAAGAAAAAAATCAAAAGTTAAGGGATTGTCAATCAAAAAATTAAAGTTGAGGGGTACTCTAATTCAAAAAAACAAAACAAAAACAAAAACAAGTTAAGATGATCTCCATACATTTCTACCAAATTTCTAACTAGACAGTTCTGAACAATTAGCACAACCAGTACCAACCAAAATTAAATCTAACAATTTCATGCCCTTCCACCCAAGAACTTCAAATCCATCAAAAAATCAGCCAAATACCCCAATTTTTACCTTCGTCAACATCGTTCGACCCTCGGAGACGAAAAGAGATCTCATAGAAAGGCGCTTTCCAGTGGTTTCCGAGCTCGACAAAATTCTTCTCAGCAGCTCTTTCTCCATCATGAGAGGACCCCTCACCTCCCATTACCTGGGGAAGAAGCCCCAACAGATCGGCTGCTTCAAGAAGCGCTTTGTGCGCGCTCAGCAGCAAAGCCCTAGCTTCCTATCACCATCATCAATCAATAAGAGACAGGAAAAAGCGACAAAGAGCAAAAAAATTCTACGAAACAATAACCTGGTGACGCTTCTCCGCTATGCGTTCCCGCTCATTGAGATCATGGTGCTTCCGCTTCCGCTTCCGCTTCTTGGGAACGGCCTCTGCTGGAAAAGCGCTTTTGGGAGGAGCGAAGCTACGGGAGTAGTAAGAGGAGGGGGAGAGGGCGAAACGGGAGTAGGACTCGTTGAGGACTCGTACGGGATCGACGAAGACGACGATGGATTCATCCAAGCTGTAGATGCCCGTCTCCATGAAGGATTTGAGCTCCTCCGAGAGCTCAGCCGCCATTGTTGCCTCTTCTCTGTTGCGAAAAGCGTTCGCAACGGTGGGGTTCGGAGTATAGGTCACAGTTCCTATGCCCTAACGTTTAAATTTACGGAAAATATGCACAAAGACCCCTAAACGTTAAAAATTTCGTAATCATATCCCCTAAACTTTTAATTTTGAAAAAAAATCTACTTGTACGCTCCAAAAGGCGGTCTAGATTTTAGACTCCTATCCTATAATTTATAAAATTTTAAATAATTTTTAATAAATAAAAAAGAAATTGATGTGATAAGTATAGAAATAATAATAATTCTTATAGTGATGTACAACATATTTTGAAATGTATTATTAATATTGTTCTTTAATTTTGGAGCAATAATATCCGTATATCTATTTTTGGATATACGATATACATTTCATTCATTTAAGAATGAAGTGCATTCTACTGGTCACTTTAAAATGATCAGTAAAATTTATTTCATCCTGAAATTGGTAGAATGTAATATGTACACTTATTTTAGAGTGTACATCTAGTATTTTTCTTAATTTTGATAGATAAATTGTACTGCTATGAACTGTCAGCTAAATTATATTCGGTCCTAAAATTATAATTTTGTGAAATCTTAAAATTATATTCAGTCCTAAAATTATAATCATGTAGATGAAATCAACAATTTGTTGTATGCCAATATAAGAACAAGCAGATGTAATCAACAATTTTAAGGTAATAGCTATAATAAAATATATTTACAAATTTAAAGACTGAATTCTATATATCACGAGTTCATTTCAAAGACTACGTAAATACATATTATACAATTCTACAAAAATTCTGACAATCTTAAAAAATTAGTCATTCCGGAGTTCAAATTAAAAAAAATTTACTATTAAATGACTTTAAATTTAAGAACTAAAATATTAAAAATATCTAAAATATAAATAGTAAATTTTAATTCAAAAAGTATGATATTAAACTATTAATAAATTCGTTCAAAATTCAAAAAACTATCGGCCGGAAAGCTTCCATCTTCAAAGCTAGCCACTAGAGAGCTAATAAAATTCAAAAACTGTGATTAGAAGCTTACAAATTAAAAAGGTAGCCGTTTCAAAGCTATATATATATATATATATATATATATATATATATATATATATATATATATATATATATATATATATATATATATATATATAAAAGATAAATTACATAAAATCTTCTTATAAAATTTTGTTTATTTACTTTTTTCTTCTGATTTTTAAAAATCTACATTTTGTCCTCTCGTAATTACGAAATTATGCATTTATTCCACTGTCGTCAGCATTCCGTGAGTGATCGTCTATATCTTATAATATATTAGTGGATATACCAAAAATACCCTCCAACTATTTGGAAGATCGCCGACGGCTCCTACCTCAATTCGGACGACGGCGCCGCCGTGCGCATCAACCCCGCCAAATACCCTGACCCAGCGGCTCGGAGTCCAACACCTCGGCCATCGCGTCGTGGCAAGTGGTCTGCAACATCTTCGCGCCCAGAGGATCCAAGCCCAAGTGTTGCGTCTCCTTCTCCGCCTTCTACAACGACTCCGCCTTCTACCATGATTCAGTAGGTGAGGGGAAGGTTGATGGACTACATGCAGAGGAAGATGCATAGTAGGTGGAAGAAGGATTGGAGGTGGAGGTCAGGGAGGGAGAAGATAATGTAGGACTGGGCCGCCGCGGCAATAGACTCGTCCTGTCTGTAAAGGATCAGGATGGGCCGCATAAAGACCCAGAGGATCGCGATCGGTAGCGAGATGCAGAGAAGGAGGAGGACGGTTCGCTAGAGCGTGAGGCTGAGGACGGCATGGCGGCGGGCCCTAGAGGCCTGCCTGCAGATGGGCTTTATGCCCATGGCGAGGCCGAACTATTAGATCCTTATGCAAATTAATACGAAATAACCCAAGAAACACATGTAAATTATTAGATAATCGTTCATCTAATTGAAAATATTATAAACGCTTACCAGAATCCATGCATGATGAAACACATTCTCAGATCTTATCGTTTCTCAAACACCGATAATAAAATCGCCTGGATTGAGTGCTTCCAAGTTTAGATTTGTCGTCTAATTAATTTTGCTCTGAATGGGGCAGGGCAAATTGACGGCAGGAATCCGACTCGGGACCCTTTTATATTCCTTATATACTATGTTTAATTAGAGTCCCATAAACCCTAATTAGACTTGTATTGGGTTTCTACACATTAATAACCCATACTCAATAGATGTTTTCAGAGCCCATATTAAATCACTTAATGGCCCTATTAAATTAGATAGCCCATAATATAATTATAAATTTATATGTTAGCCCATATATAGAAAAAATTAAATCCAACAATCTCTCACTTGGGCTACATATTATATCTTGAAACAATTATATTATGATATGTGCGCACCAGAATAGCTATCTTTTCCTTTTCTAAAACATCTTCTTAATTACAATCTGGTCCATCTACTATATTAGCATGAGATCAAAGCGGTCTTTGTTATACAAATTTATAACTCGACCTATCAATGGTCACCATACCTACATATTCAATGACATAGATCGAGTATGGATGTGTAGCATGGAAATTACATGCAATGTGATCTTAACATGCATATTTCCAACTGGTCCTAATTTATTCTTGAATGAGATCATATTAAGTCATAACAGACAAAACACATTCAGAATATGAAATAAACTATATACTTTATTCTGCAGAAAATGAACACAAAGTGTGCCTGAAATTAAAGAACATCAAAATACAAGCTCCCACTAAAACTGCACATCATCAAACAATTTAACACCCATATGAGCAGCATGCTCATAAAACACTTCGGGCGGTAAACCTTTGGTGAGCGGATCCGCAACCATAGAGTTTGTTCCAATATGTTCTATGCACATATAACCATTCTGAACTCTCTCTTTAACAACAAGAAACTTAATGTCAATGTGCTTTGACTTTGATGAGCTTCTATTGTTATTGGAATATAGTACAGCGATTTATTGTCACAGAATATCTTTAATGGTCTATGAATGCCATTCAAAATTCGCAGCCCAGTGACAAAGTTTCGCAGCCATATCCCATGATTGGATGCCTCATAACAGGCTATGAACTCAGCTGCCATAGCGAAAGTGTCACGCCCCGGCGTCGAAACTGCGACCCGGGCTCGCCAACAGATTCGCCGCCCATACGGTGAACCCCGTATAGACGAAGCGTCAAACCTGCAAAAGATAGATACTAAACTAACCAGATATCAGAGCTGAAAATAACCTGCTAGAAATAGAATAAATTAATACAAGGTCCTCACCAAAGTACAAGTCACTCAACTCTGAAAGAAAAGTACAACTCTATAGCTCACTACAAAGTCTCTCAACAAGAAACTCTCAAAATAATAAGGGTACATCTACTCACTGGACGACGACTGGTAGGGATCTAGCTCGCGACTCCCTCACCTCGATCTGAAGAAGCAGCAACAGGAGCAGCAGGAACAGGAGTAGAAGTCCCTGTGGGAAAATACACCACGACGGGTGTGAGAACTACGTCCCAAGTAGTTCTCAGTGGGTGCCGCCAACAAGCCCAACGGTCTGCCCACTAAGTCTACTAGAGGCATAAAGCAACAAATGCAGTGCTGTAAGGAAAGCTGGGAAAAGTAAACTCTACAGCTACTATGCCTCTATCTAGATGCTCAAAGAGTGGAACAGAAAGAACATGATGCCACAACTAACTCTCATCTCTGATCACCCAATCTGAACTGACTGCCTCCTCGGGTCCAGTCAAACCTGCGCCAACCTACTGCCGTTACGTCCCGGAGGAGCGGACTTACGTAGGGCGTCCATGGCTGCCAACAAAAGCACAGCCAGAGGGACAAATGCAACAACAAGTCGCGAAGAACATCTCAACTCACGCGGGTACAACAACCCGGTCTCGCCTACTCCGGAGTGGCCCTCGAGGGGAGCGACCCGCTCGAGTCAAAGTAACCCATAAGTATCACTGTAAAGTATCTCTGTAAAGTATCTCTGTCAAGCTCAAATGTGGCTCATGCAGGCTATGATCCACGATCAAACAGATCGGTAACTCCAAGCTCAAAGCACAACTCAGTCGGAAAAAGAACCTCGACTCAAACAGGAATAGCCCAAAACACTCTCACAGCTATGTCGGAGAACCCTCAACGACTCAATCTGATAAATGCACGACCATGGCTGAGTCGGGAAACCTCCACGACTCGATCTGCCAGAACCCCAAGATCCTCAAAGCTAGGTGGGAGAACCACCTCCACCACTAAATCAGAAAAACAACCTCTAGATCACACTCTACCCACTCATAGCACAAAGTCGCATCCACTGCGAGAAACTGCCTCAACAGGCCAACATCGCATCCACTGCGAACAACTGCCTCAACAGGCCAACATCGCATCCACTGCGAACAACTGCCTCAACAGGCCAACATCGCATCCACTGACACGAGGAAGGGTCCGGGAACCCCGAAAGACTAGAACCTACAATCCAAATCAAACAAGAACAGGCTCTAGGCATAGCCTCTCGTTGTTCTCGTCCCAAGAAGAAGGCAGACCTTAGAACCCAGACCACTCGAATCATCTCGGGTGGTTAATTTATAGGAAAAGGTGACATTTCTTACTGAAGCCCTTTGATCTGTAAGAAATCCATATTTAATGATTTTTAGTTCTTTTTAGGAAAACAGTTGAAACCAAGTTTTATATCCAAGCCTCGAAGGGCTAATACCTTCGTCCAATCAAACAAGAACAGACTCCGGCGACCCTACGATGCTTGGAAGAAACCATTTGGTTGATAAAAATCATATGTGTGTCCAAAAAGGTTCTGGGTTTAAGGTCCTGCTAACACTGATATACCGCTGCCACTAACACAGCGGCGACAGATAAAACAAGAGAATAAAACATCTCGGGACCGCCGTCTACCCAAACGGCTCCCGCTACAGATGAACAACCAACTACATCTACCAGACTCCACTCTGCCCCCAAGCACGAGTGTAACATGCATCCCACACTAAAAGATAACTCCTGACCACTCGGCCCACTACCCGGGCGAGGAAGAACACTATGTCCAGGAAAGTAGAAGTGTGGATGTCTAAAGCAGAAATAACCCTAGCCCAAGTGAGGGTTTTCTACTAGTCTGGTTACACATGCAACATATGACGGGGTGCTAGGTCAAGTTCCAAGATAACAATAATCAACAGCTTGTAGGGAAGGACCATAAACACATGATCATCTGACAGCATCAGGAACATCAATTTCTAAATTCTAGCATGCTATACAAAATACATCTGCAACATGCAAGTCCCTACACTGATAGAATTAATGTACAGTCCATAGGTCATGAAGACAAGGCCACCCACCTGAAAATGCTGACTATTCGGAGTTCCACAGCTGAAAATACCCAGAATCCCAAATCTCCAACTCCAACGGGTCCAGCAATACCCGCAAACTCTCCTGGGTACAACATACAGTCCAAAGTTACACTTAAACCCCATAAATTACCCAAATAATCACACTCTGAAATCCAGCCTCAAAGATGTCCATTTTTCACCTGCAGATAAGGCTCCAAAAATTCTGAAATAAATATCACAGCGATCGTCTCGTCGAGACCTTCGAAACGGGTACCTGCACGTTCAATTCCGAGCCCCGTAGGCCGAGTTACAAATTCCACAGTACAGGTGCGCAAACACTCACAACCACACAACTGTAAAACTCTGCACAGTAAAAGGGGAAACAGTATACCTTCGGGAAAGCCTCAGAAAAATCCCAAAAAAATACGATGATAATCCTCGCGACGAGTAGATCCAAAAAGTGTACAGGCTCGTCTCGATCTGATGCTCGAGTGTGGAGATAAAATTCCGGCAAGCCTCCGCTGTCCAGAATTCCACCAGCAAAACAGTGGCTCAGAAATGCCTCGTAAACCATGCCAAGAACTCAGAATCAATCAAGGTGATCAACACGGAAATCGAAGGCGTACCTCTCGTGATTCCAACGCCGCAGAAATCGTCCAAAAATACTGACGGAGTAGCTCTGTGGACCTCTCAGATCGAACTGCGACGATAACGGGCCTCCGATGAAAGATCGCCACACTGCGCTCCGATGCCGAAGTCGTCGACGCCGCGGCTTCCAAAAAAATCCGGGCCTCTGCCAGAAGATGCGCAGCACAAAGTTCTACAACTTTCCTAAAGGGGCCATGGGCAGGGGAGCTCGGGAAAAGGGGCAAAAAGCCTCAGCCAACTGCCTATTTATAGGCCCAGCCCGAAAAATCCAGATTTTGGACTTTTGGCCCAAAGTTCGGGCACCCGGGGTATTCGGGCTGCTACAGTAACGGGCCCGGCCCTTTACTGTGCGCGCCCGAATCCCTCACGGGCCGCCACGTGGCCCAGACGCGCTCCCCGCGCCCGGCGCACGTGCGCCCGCGAACCGCGCGACGCCACGTGTCCCGACACGTGGACGTGCGCGGCTGCGCCCGACCAACCACGGGGCGCCACGTGGCGCCCCCACGTCGCCCCCGACCGCGCCCACGCCGCGCCCACGTGCGCGACCGCGCCTCCCGCTGCCGCACGTCGGGCACGCACCCCGAGGCACCTGCCTCCCGCCGCGTGGACCGCGCGCACCAGAACCCGCCAACCAAAGTCCGCCACGCGTCCGCACCCGGTCCACCGTGCACCCGCGCCACTGCGTGGACCGCGCGTGCTGCGCCGGCCAACCGGAGCTCGCCACGTGGCCCGCGCCCGGTGCACGACTCCCGCGGTGGACCGACCGGCCTCTCCTCGGCCCGCCGCCGCGCTCCGCCGTCCGCCGCCGCCGCCGGCGCAACTCCGGCCGCCGGAACAGTAACCCCACGCCTCGAAATCCGTGCCGGGTCATCCGAGCTCCGAAAAATATAAGTAAATAGTCCATCTAGACCGTTTTCGCGCGCTGAATCCAAATCCGATGTCCGATTTGCCAAATTCCACTTCTAAAATTTACCAAAAATTCACGGAAGAGCAAACTTGATCCGTTTTTCATGCCGGGTCCAATCCTTGAGTCCAATATGCGCGCAAACACCTCTAACACCCAACATGGGTCTCCAGAAGCCGCAGATCCAACAGTAATCCAAACGTGGGAATTTCCGGGTCCTCACAGAAAGAAGCTATAAGTGTCTGCTTAGCACTTTTCCAGGAAATAGCTCCTCCAGCTAAAAGATAAACATAGCCCGATGTGGATTTTCTACTGTCTTGGCATCCCGCAAAATCTGAATCAGAATACCCGATGATCTCCAAATGTTCTAATCTTCTATATGTGAGCATGTAGTCTTTTGTTCTCTGTAAATAACGCATAACCCGTTTGGCTGCTCTCCAATGATCCATTCTAGGGTTACTCAAATATCTGCCTAATATCCCAACAATGTACGCTATATCCGAACACGTACACACTTGAGCATACATTACTCCATACTGCCGACGCATAAGGAATCTTTTGCATCTCATTCACCTCAAACTCATTCTTAGGGCATTGACTGAGACTGAATTTGTCTCCTTTAGCAATAGGGGTATCTCCTGATTTGCATTCTTTCATTCCAAATCTGCTAAAAACTTTATCGATATAGCTCTTTTGTGATAACCCAAGGATACCCCGAGAGCGATCTCGGTGTATCTGTATACCTAATACAAAAGAGGCGTCACTAAGATCTTTCATTTCAAAATTCTTTGTCAGAAATTTCTTAGTTTCGTGCAATAAGCCTATATCGCTACTAGCAAGTAATATGTCATCAACATATAGTACCAAGAAAATAAATTTACTCCCACTGAACTTATGGTATACACAATCATCAACTGCATTTATCTCAAATCCAAACGAGATAATTACTTGATGAAATTTATGATACCATTGACGGGAAGCTTTCTTGAGCCCATAGATAGATTTCTTCAATTTGCAAACCATTTTCTTTGGATCGCCTGACACAAAATTTTCTGGTTGCACCATATAAATTGTCTCGTCAATGTCACCATTGAGAAACGCAGTATTTACATCCATCTGATGTAGCTCAAGGTCAAAATGAGTCACAAGTGCCATTATAATCCTGAAAGAGTCTTTCGATGAAACCGGAGAGAAAGTCTCTTTATAATCAATACCTTCCTTTTGAGTAAAACCCTTCGCAATAAGACGAGCCTTATATCTCTCGACATTGCCTTTTGAATCCTTTTTAGTTTTAAATATCCATTTACAACCAATAGGTTTCACACCTTCAGGCAATTCGACGAGATCCCAAATATTATTGTCGTTCATGGACTTTATCTCATCGTTCATGGCATCAATCCACTTTTAAGAATTAGAACTCTGTATGACTTGGCGAAAGTTGATTGGATCATCTTTTTTCAGTCCTATATCTTCCTCATGTTCTTGAATAAAGATGATATAATCATCTGAAATGGCATTTCTTCTTTCTCTAGTGGATCTTCTTAATGGCATTTGCTTTTGTGGTTGTTGAGTTTGCTCTTCATGAGCAATTTCTTAATTTTGAATGAGGAATTCATTAGCATTTTCTTGATTGTCCGGATTTGCTTTTTGAATAATGTCAGTGATAGAAACCTGATCATTATCAATAGCAACTGTAGGAAAAGAAACGAATTCATCTTCAAAAACAATGTTTCTTATCTTATCTTCCCCCCCAAACTCAACTTCCTCAAAAAATCTAGCATTTCCCGTCTCAAAAAATGACCGAGTCGTGGGATCATAAAACTTGTAACTCCTTGATCGTTCAGAGTATCCAACGAAATAGCAGCTAATAGTTCTTGAGTCCAGTTTCTTTTCATTTGGCCTGTATGGCCTTGCCTTAGCTGGACAACCCCAAATGTGTAAGTGCCTAATACTAGGCTTCTTTCCTGTACAGAGTTCATAAGGGGTTTTAGCTACTATTTTGCTTGGAACCCTGTTGAGAATGTAAGCTGCATTTTTTAACGCTTCTCCCCAGAGGGATTCTGGTAAGGTAGAATGACTAATCATACTTCTTACCATATTCTTAAGCGTTCTGTTACGTCTCTCAGCAACACCATTCATGCTAGGTTTTCCTGGCATCATGTATTGCGGGACAATTCTGCATTCCTCTAGGAATTTAGCAAAAGGCCCTGGACGTTGTTCACCTGATCCGTCATATCTGCCATAGTACTCGCCACCACGATCAGATTTGACAGCTTTAATTCTTTTGCTAAGTTGGTTCTCAACTTCAACTTTGAAGACCTTAAAAACGTCCAATGATTGAGACTTCTCATGAATCAAATATAAATAGCCATAACGGGAATAGTCGTCTATGAACGTAATAAAATACTGTTGACCATTTCAGGAAGCCGTAGGGAATGGTCCACAAATATCAGTATGAATTAGTTCTAAGACGTCGGAACTTCTATTGGCATTTAATTTTCTAATATTTGTTTGCTTCCCCTTAATGCACTCAACACAGACTTGAAAGTCTATTAAATCAAGGGGATCAAGAATTCCATCTGACACAAGTTTTTCAATTCTCTGTTTAGAAATATGACCCAGGCGCTTGTGCCATAACATAGCGGAATTCTCATTAGTTAATTTTCGCTTTGTAACACGAGAACTAGTATACAAGGATTCATTATATGAAGTGATTGTATCCAACAAATATAAGTTGTCATTCACAGATAAAGAACCAGTTCCAACAAGATTTGAATTTTGAAAAAGACTAAATTTATTATTTCCAAATGAACGAGAGTAACCAGATTTGTCCAAAATAGAAATAGAAACTAAATTCCGTCTAAACGACGGTACAATAAATGTCTCTTCTAAATCCAAATAAAAACCAGTCTTTAATAATAACCTAAAAGTCCCTATGGCTTCAACCGCAACTGATTTGCCGTCGCCCACAAAGATGAATCTTTCAGCATCATTTGGTTGCCGGCTCGTCAGACAGCCCTGCATAGACACACTTATATGAGTAGAAGTACCAGAATCTATCCACCAAGTGTGTCTAGGTATAGAAGTCAAATTAACTTTAGAACAAACCAAAGTGAGAAGTTTACCTTTCTTAACACGC
Source organism: Tillandsia leiboldiana (assembly GCA_029204045.2). NCBI lineage: Eukaryota > Viridiplantae > Streptophyta > Magnoliopsida > Poales > Bromeliaceae > Tillandsia > Tillandsia leiboldiana. The sequence goes on along the minus strand of CM055063.1, from coordinate 5,605,151 downwards.
CAAACGGCGTATTTAGGACATTCTTTCTTCATATGTCCATCCTTCTTGCAAAAGTAACAGGTGAATTCCGAATCCTGTTTCTTTTGCCCCTTTTTTTTGGTGTCTCAACCGCAGCTTCCTTTCCTCTTTTTCTCTTTTTATCTTTAGAAGAGGTTGCCAAGTGAGCACTTTCTGGTTGATCTTCCTTTAGTTTTTCTTCTTCTTTCACACAATGAGAAATGAGCTCGTTAAGAGACAATTTCTCTTTTTGAGTATTGTAACTCACCTTAAATTGGCTATAAGTGTACCGTAACTCACCTTAAATCAGCATATAAGTTAGCATAAATCAACTGACTACAAAGCATATCAGTTTGCATTCATAAACTCATATATTAGTACAACATGAATATATGGACTGTTTAAAGTGCTATATATGAACTGTTCAAAGCAAGGAAAGCCTACAAGTGTTCCCTTTTGCCTATATGACTGTATAAAACATATATATAGCTGTTCCCTAAACCAATTAGTAGCGCCTACTTTAGACTCTCTTTAAATCTCTACTTGAATTTGGAATGGAGAGCTATATACTATAAAGTCAATTATGCCTACAGGTGTTCCCTTTTGTATATATGACTATACATAACACATTTATGGCTGTTCCTTAAACCAATTGGCAGCTCCTACTTGAATTTGGACTGTAGATATTTGCAAAGCTACATATGGATGTGTTCCATCTGTTAACAAAGCTACACCAATTAACAGCGCCAACTTTAGACAATCTTTACATATCTCCTTGAATTTGAACTGCCTACAAGGGTACCCTTTTGTATATATTAGTGTACAGAAGCCAACTTTAGACTATTTTTACTTTTCCAAGTATTTTTTCAATTAATAATTTTCCGAACACTGACTAGAGTGGAAAATTACTTTACATTTAGGTCAATAAGATTCCTATCCCTTTCTCAAGCAATTTGAATTAATTTGAAATATATATATAAACATAGTACATACTCAGAAGGTCTCCTCTTCAGCATTTTCATCCCAGTCCCCTCTTAAGGGTGTAAGCTATACAGCTTTCTCAAAGGGTGTACAGCTAGCAGTATTGCTATAGGAAAATGATACCTATACACTGTACACTTACAGTCATGCAATTTAATAAAAGTAAAGAGAGAGAGAGAGAGAGAGAGAGAGAGAGAGAGAGAGAATTAATACTAGTGAGAGTATTGAGAGTTAATAAGAATTAACCTACATTTAATACTACTAGTGAGAGAGAGATAGAGAGAGAATTTAATATTTAATATTAGATAAAATTTAGTATTAGTAGGTGTACCGGAACATCAAGTACCGGTACACAATGTAATACTAGTGTACCGGTACAAGGTGTACCGGTACAAGGTGTTCCTCAGGATCATTGGTTTCAAGTAGAGAATTAAACAAGGTGTACCAGAACAATGTAACAAGGTGTACTAGAACATCAAGTACTGGATGTAGTGACCCCGATCCCCGTGCAACTTTCCTCATGATCCACGTTGTGGAACACCTATCATTGATGTGTCGGACCCGCAAAGCGTCAAATGGACGCGTTGGACGGACCCTGTGAGGCTTCTGGATTGAACCTGCCTTCCGGCAGTTTTTGTCAGAATTTAGAAAGGGTTCCAGGCTAATCCGAGGTCATATTTGGATTCAACGCGGAAAAACGTCGAAAATCGGCTATTTACTTGCCTTTTTCGGAGTCCAAATGCCAAAAAACGGACTCTTGGAAGTTTTCTGCGCATTTTGGTGCATTGGGGAGACCGTGGACCGGCTGGATGCCACGCGGCGGCCTCTGATTGGCCGGCGCACGAGGTGCGGTCCATGAAATTGGCGCTGATGCGGTGGACTAGATGCGGGGGACACGTGGCGGCTCCTGGTTGGCGGGCTCACGCGGCGCGGTCCACGGGCGTGCGCGGCGGGTGTAGTGAACCAGGACGGGCCATGTGGCGGCCCCGGGTTGGCTGGTGCACGTGCGCGCGGCGCACGCAACGCGGGGAGTGGGTAGCGGGGTAGGTGCAGCGACGTGCGGGCACGGCGAGTGGGTGGTACGGGCGCCACGTGTCGCCCGATGATTCGCTGCGGCCACCTGCTCCGCTGACTCTGTCGGGCCACGCGTCGGTGCCTGAGGCAGCTTGCACCTGCTGTCCGCTGTGCGGGACGCGTGTTAGCGCCTGGGCGATTCGGGCGCTGCACGTAGCGGGCCGATGTCGGCACTGTAGGCACCCGAATCTTTTTGGGCGCCCGAAAAATGGGCCCAAAAGCCCATTTCTTGGATTTCTTTTGGGCTTTTTGTGAGAGGGCATATAAATAGGCCCTTTCACTCCATCTTTTGGGCTTTTTCCCGAGCTCAAAACCTCTTGAGTCCTCAAGCAAGTTTGATCTTCACCTTGTTCTTCATCTTGTGAAGGAGGTTCGGATTTTTTGGAGGCCGCGGCACCGATGTCTTCGGTGAGTTAGCGCAGTGCGACGTTCTTTCTTCGGTGGCCCATTTCCGTCGCATTTTGGTCCACGAGGTCCACAGAGGTACTCCAATGGAATTTTTTGACGATTTTTATGGCGTCGGATTCATGAGAGGAAAATCTATGATTTTTGTATTTTCCACTCCTCCCAGATTTGAGTTTTTTAGGCATTTCTGGTACATCTTTAAGCCCCTATTTTGCTGGTAGTTTTCCTAGACAGCAGCGCATTGTTGGATTTTTATCTCTGCACTTGGATATCGAATTTCGACCTGTGAGGACTCGATTGACATCTAAGATTCGCGACGATCGCCGTTGTATTTTTATTGGAATTTTTGGAGATTATCTAATAGGTGGTATTTGCGCATCTTCATGACTTATTTTTCAGCAGTTTGTAAACTTGAAAATTTTGTGTTGATTGCAATGTTTGGACCATATCTTTGTACCCAGGAGGTGTTTTTGGGTGATTTTGGACCCGTTGGAATCGTGGGAATCCGAGAATTTGTCCCCGTTCAGTTTCAACCTTTTGGATCTTGGATTGACGCACGCTTCCAGGTAGGTTGTTTCGTCTCCAAAACCGGTGGACGGTTCTCTAACTCTATATTGTTAGTGAGCATGCATTATGTGAGTAGTATTAGAAAGCATGTTGTATCAAATAGGATTTTCTAGTGTGGTGATTCTGATCATGTTGATTACTACTTCCTATCCGTGTTGATTAAATGTTAGTGTAGTGGCCCAGGTTCCTATGCAACCATTTTTCGGTGAATCCACTGTTTAGAACACCTAGTGTTGGTGTATCTGGCCCATAGTGCATCAAAGGGATGCCACAGATGGACCCTGTGTGGTATCTTTAGCTGTTTTGGCCTTCGGCTACATTTGCCAAAATTTTGAAAAGGCTTTTGGCCAAACAGAGGTTGGAATTGGATTCAGCGCGGAAAAACGCTTGAAAACGGCTATTTGCTTGTTTGGTTCTGAGTCCGGATGCCCAAAAACGGACTCCCGGAAGTTTTTATTGGTTTCCGGTGCATGGGAGGGGCCGTGGACCGCCAGCATGCCACGTGGCGGCCTGTCATTGGCCGGTTTTCAGCGCTCGGTCCACAGAGTGTCGCGTCTGGGTGCACAGACTTGGCGCAAGGACACGTGGCGCCGCCTGATTGGCGGGCTCAAGGTGCGCGGTCTACTGAGCGGGCGCGGCGGTGCATGGACCAGGGCGGGGGACGCGTGGCAGCCCCCGGTTGGTCGGTGCACGCGGCGCGGTCCACGGAATCCCGAAGTAGGGTGCGTGGACCGGGTGCAGGGGACACGTGTCACCACGTGATTTGCGGGCTCAACAGACGCGGCGCACGGAAGGGTGTGCGCGCGTGGGGGGCAGGCGGCGCGACCGGTGGGGCTGGCGACCGGTCGGTGGGTTCCCCGGGCTGGATATGTGGCGCCCACGCATTGGCGGGTGCCAACCACCCCTTTGACCGGGTGGAGGCCACGTGGTCGCATCTTGGTGGCCGACGCGGCTGTTCCCTGTTTGCCGGGCCACGTGGCAGCACCTGGGTGATTCGGGCGTGCACAGTGTTGGGCCGGGCCCAACACTGTAGCAGCCCGAATCATTCGGGCACCCGAAATTGGGGCCCAAAAGCCCAACTTTGATTTTTTCGGGTTGAGGCCTATAAATAGGCCCTTTGCACTGCCCTTTCAGGCTTTTCCCGAGCCCATTTCCTCTTGAGCCCTTTTGTGAACTTTTTGATCTCCTTATTCTACATCTTGTGAAGGAGTTTCAGGATTTTACATGGCATGCTTTTCGAGATCTCCATTTTCTTGGCGCGTCGCGACGTTCCTTCGTCGGTGTTTCCTCCCGTCGTGTTTCGGTGCGCGAGCTCCCCCGGCCTACTCCGACCACCTTTTCGAGCGATTCTTTCGCCGTTTGATCCACGACAGATAAGGCTACAATCTTGGTGTTTTCCGCATCTCCTAGTTTCGGGTTTTTCTTGGAGCTTTTCCATGCTTACTGGGACCCTTGTTTGCTGTGAGTTTTTCGGGGACAGCAGGATTGTTGCGTGGAGTTCTCCGCGCTCGAGCGTCGGATCGAGACGAGCCTATACACTTTTTGCATCTACTCGTCGCGAAGATTATCGTCGTATTTTTCTGGGATTTTTCTGAGACTTCTCCGGAGGTATATTTTCTCCCTTTATCTGTGCATGGGTTTACAGTTGTGTGGTTGTGAGGTTTTGCGCACCCTGTGTTGTGGAATTTGTAACTCGGCCTACGGGGCTCGGAATTGGACGTGCAGGTACCCGTTTCGAAGGTCTCGACGCGACGATCGTAGTAGTATTTTTATCGGATTTTTCGGAGCCCTTTCTGCAGGTGAATAATTTGCATCTTTGGGACTGATCTGCAGGTTGTGTATACTTGGTTAAATTTTGGGAATAAAGTGTAACTGTAAGCCTTGTGTTGTACCCAGGAGGGTTTGCGGGTATTGCTGGACCCGTTGGATCTGGAGATATTGATTTCCTAGTATTTTCAGCTGTGGGACTTTGGACAGTTCATCTCTTCAGGTGGGTTGCCTCGTCTTCAAGATCTATGGATTGCACATTAATTCTATCTGTGTAGGAACTTGCATGATTGTAATAGTATATTGATATAGCATGCTAGAATGTAGGAATTGATGTTCCTGATGTATTCAGATGATCATGTGATTTATTGTTTCCTACAACCTGTTATATTATTGTTATCTTGGAACTTGACCTAGCACCCCCGCCATATGCAGCATGTTCAGCCAGACTTGTAGAAAACTTCAACTTGGGCTAGGTTATTATCGCTCTAGACATTCCCACACCACTATTTACTGTTTCATCCTGGACTTAGAGTTTTCCTCGCCCGGGTAGTGGGCCTAGAGGTCGGGTTGTTGTGGGATGCATTTTACACTAGTGTCTGGGGACCGAGTGGAGTCTGATAGCAGTCTGTAGATCAGTGTTCTTTTGGGAGCCGTCAGAGTGATAGTGGGTCTCGGCTGTGTAGTTTTTCAGCCTGTGAGTGAGACAGTATTTTGTTGGTTACAGCCGATCTTGTTGATCGAGGATTTAGATTATAGCATGAGCCACATTTGAGCTCGACAGAGATGCGCAGATACTTTCCTCGGTGGGGTCGCGCCCCTCGAGTGCCACTCCGGAGTTGGGCCTGATACTTTCTATCGCGACTTGTCGATGCAGTCCCTCTGGCTGGGCCAGTTTTGGAAGTCACGGACGCCCTACGTAAGTCCGGCCCTCCGTGGATGTAACGGTAGTAGGTAGGCGCAGGTTTGACTGGACCCGAGGAGGCAGTCAGTGTGGATTGGGCGATCTGAGTTGAGTGTTAGTAGATGCACCATGTTTCTTTCTGTTCCACTCCTTGAGCATCTAGATAGAGGCATAGTAGCTGTAGGGTTTACTTTTCTAGCTTTTCCTTTCAGCACAGCATTTGTTACTTTATGCCTCTAGTAGACTTAGTGGGCAGACCGTCGGGCTTGTTGGCGGTACCTACTGAGAACTACTGTGGGATGTAGTTCTCACACCCGCCGTGGTGTCTTTTCCCCAGGGACTTCTGCTCCTGTTCTTGCTGCTCCAGTTGCTGATCCTACTTCTTCAGATCGAGGTAAGGGAGTCGCGAGATAGATCCCTACCAGTCGTCTCCTGGGAGAGAGTAGATGTACCCCCTTTTTAGATTTTGTGAGTTATATGTTGAGTGACCCTTGTAGTGAGGTATAGAGTTGTACTTTTCTTTTATTGCTGAGAGACTTATGTATTTTGGTGAGGACTTGGATTGTATTATGTTGGAGTTGTATTTATTTTTATTTCAGCTTTTACTTTTCAGCTCTGATATTTTTTAGTGTAGATGATCTTTTGCAGGTTAGTCGCTACGTCTATACGGGGCTTCCCGTATGGGCGACGGATCTGTTGGCGAGCTCGGGTCGCAGTTTCGACCCCGGGGCGTGACAGTTAGTATTGGAACTTGACCTAGCACCCTGTCATATGCTGCATGTGTAATCAGACTAGTAGAAAACTCTCACTTGGGCTAGGTTTATTTATGCTTTAGACATCCACACGTTATACTTTATTCCTGGACATAGTGTTATCCCCGCCCGAGTAGTGGGCCGAGTGGTCGGGATTTCTCTTAGTGTGGGATGCATGTTACACTCGTGCTTGGTGGCAGAGTGGAGTATGGTAGATGTAGCTGGTCTTTTATCTGTGGCGGGAGCCGTTTGGGTGAACGGTGGTCCCGGGATGTCTTGTTTCTCTGTTTTATGTGTCGCCACTGTGTTAGTGGCAGTAGTATACCAGTGATAGCAGGACCTTGAACCCAGGACCTTTTGGACACACACATGATTTTAGTCAACCAATATTTTCTTCCAAATATCGAAGGGTCGCCGGAGTCTGTTCTTGTCTGATTGGACGAAGGCATTAGCCCTTCGGGATTTGGGTATAAAAACTTGTTTTCCAACTGTTTTTCCTAAAAAAACTAAAAATCATTAAAAATGGGTTTTCCTCAAATCAAGATGGTTTTTCAAAAAGGAACTACTGTTAGTCCTCACCCCGCGTGGGTTGAGTGAAAAATGATTTTCAGTAATAAATGCCACATTTTTCCTGTAAACTTCCCCGCTCGAGAGGATTCGAGTGGTCTGGGTTCTAAGGGCTGCCTTTTTCTTTGGGCCGAGAACAACGAGAGGCTATGTCTAGAGCCTGTTCTTGTTTGATTTGGGTTGTAGGTTCTAGTCATTCGGGGTTCCCGGACCTTTTTTTTTGTCGGCTGTGGAGTATACCCAGCTAGTGAGTTTACTTGTTGAGTTGATGTTCCTATTTGGGGAGCCGTTGGGTTGAGAGCAGTTCCGACTGTTCGAGTGGTTCCTGTTAGTAAGTTAGAGAGGTGATTTGGGTATTGTCGATCTTGTTGATCATGGATTGGACTATAGCATGCATGAGCCATATTGAGCTCGACAGAGATGCGCAGATACTGTCCTCGGTGGGGTTGCGCCCCTCGAGTGCCACTCCGGAGTTGAGTCTGTTACTTTGCTATCGCGACTTGTCGACGCAGTCCCTCTGGCTGGGCCAGTTTTGGCAGTCACGGACGCCCTACGTAAGTCCGGTCCTCTATGGATGTAACGGTCGTAGGTGGGCGCAGGTTTGACTGGACCCTATGTGGCAGTCAGTGTAGATTGGGTGATTGTATTTGAGAGATAGTAGATGCATCATGTTTCCATCTGTATCACTCCTTGAGCATTTAGATAGAGGCATAGTAGCTGTAGAGTTATTTTCCAGCTCTTTTTCTTTCAGTATTGCATTTGTTACTTTATGCCTCTAGTAGACTTAGTGGGCAGACCGTCGGGCTTGTTGGCGGTACCCACTGAGAACTGCTATGGGATGTAGTTCTCACACCCGCCGTGGTGACCTTTCCCCAGGGACCTCTACTCCAGTTCCTGCTGCTCCAGTTGCTCATCCTGCTGATCGAGGTAAGGGAGTCGCGAGCTAGATCCCTACCAGTCTTCTTCCAGCGAGAGTAGATGTACCCTTTTGGTGTTGTACTAGTACTGTCAGTGATTTTGGGATTGTATCATGTACATTTTACTTTTGAAAGTTTTAATTTTTAGAGAGACTTATGTATTGTGAGGACCTGGCATATACTATTTGAGAAGTTGTATATATTTATTTCAGTAGTTCATTTTCAGCTCTGATATCTGTATAGCTATAGTATCATTCTTTTTGCAGGTTAGACCTTCGTCTATACAGGGTTTTCCGTATGGGTGGCGGATCTATTGGCTGGCCCGGGTCGCAGTTTCGACCCCGGGGCGTGACAGATTAGAGTGGTATCAGAGCCTAGGTTGTAGGTCATTTTGGACTTAGAAACCCTAGGCATGTGGATGGATCTTAGGATGACTACGTGAGGGTCGTGACTTTTAGCGAGAGTCCTGATTGAGTTCTTACCTCTCCCAATGGACGAGATGAGTGATTGGCATGTTTATTCTCCTAATCGATTATGTTGGCTGCAGACAACATAATGCTATGGAATGGATGGCATGTTTTAAACTTTCGCTGGATTGGGTCGAGTATTTGTTTTGTCCTGACGTTTGGATGTTATCGCAGGTGGGCATGATGCCTCCCCGACGCAGGATGCGGACGCGTTCTCAGCCTTTCTCCTCCAATGAGCCTGAGCAGGAGGAGTTAGCACAGGGTCAGCAGAGTGAGGTACAGGAGCTTCGGGCTCAGATGGCCCAGTTGTCGGAGGCTGTTTGACGTCAGGAAGAGGCCCAGGATCGGATGATGCGCATGCTTGAGCAGAGGGCGCAGCCTGTCACAGCACCCCCTGAGAGTTTCCCTGCACCTTCTTCCCCAGCCGTGGCACCCCCTGTTGTGAGGATTCGATTGATATCTACGCTTCGCGAGGATCGCCGTCATATTTTTATTGGAATTTTTGGAGATTATCTCACAGGTGGTATTTGCGCATCTTCAAGACTGATTTTTCAGCAGTTTGTAAACTTGGAAATTTTGTGTTGATTGCAATGTTTAGACCATATCTTTGTACCCAGGAAGTGTTTTTGGGTGATTTTGGACCCGTTGGAATTGTGGGAATCCGAGGATTTGTCTTCGTTCAGTTTCAGCCTTTTTGGATCTTGGATTGATGCGCACTTCCAGGTGGGTTGCTTCGTCTCCAAAACTAGTGGACGGTTCTCTAACTCTATATTGTTAGTGAGCATGCATTATGTGAGTAGTATTAGAAAGCATGTTGTATCAGATATGATTTTCTAGTGTGGTGATTCTGATCATGTTGATTACTACTTCCTATCCGTGTTGATTAAATATTAGTATTGGAACTTGACCTAGCACTCTATCATATGCTGCATGTGTAATCAGACTAGTAGAAAACTCTCACTTGGGCTAGGTTTATTTATGCTTTAGACATCCACACGTTATACTCTATTCCTGGACATAGTGTTATCCTTGCCCGGGTAGTGGGCCGAGTAGTCGGGATTTCTCTTAGTATGGGATGCATGTTACACTAGTGCTTGGGGGCAGAGTGGAGTCTGGTAGATGTAGCTGGTCTTTTATTTGTGGCGGGAGCCGTTTGGGTGAACGGTGGTCCTGGGATGTCTTGTTTCTCTGTTTTATGTGTCGCCACTGTGTTAGTGGCAGTAGTATACCAGTGATAGCAGGACCTTGAACCCAGAAACTTTTGGACACACACATGATTTTAGTCAACCAATGTTTTCTTCCAAATATCAAAGGATCGCCGGAGTCCGTTCTTGTCTGATTGGACGAAGGCATTAGCCCTTCGGGGTTTGGGTATAAAAACTTATTTTCCAACTATTTTTCCTAAAAGAACTAAAAATCATTAAAGATGGGTTTTTCTCAAATCAAGATGGTTTTTCAAAAAGGAACTACTTTTAGTCCTCACCCCGCGTGGGTTGAGTGAAAAATGATTTTCAGTAATAAATGTCACATTTTTTCTGTAACAGAGGGCGCAGCCTGTCACAGCACCCTCTGAGAGTTTCCCTGCACCTTCTTCCCCAGCCGTGGCACCCCATGTTGTACCAGCGGCACCGGCAGCCCGTATTGCACCGGTTACCAGCAGACAGCCGTCCGGGATGGCAGGACAGTTGACCCCTGCGGAGCAGCGGGAGGTGGTAGATTGTTAGATGAGATTCCACCAGTTTGACCCGCATCGTTTCTCTGGGCAGAGTTTGGAGCCGTAGGAGGCAGAGTCGTGGATCACGGCGATGGAGCGACATTTTGAGAGTTTGTTTATCGAGAAGCGGTTTCAGGTTCTGCTGGCGACGAACTTCTTGGAGCACAACGCTGAGGCCTGGTGGCGGCGCGTTCAACCTGTTGGTCCGCCTGGGACTCAGTTTCTTACCTGGGCGGAGTTCCGCAGTTTACTTCTTGGAGCCTTCTTCCCGGAGAGTGTTAGGCAGAGGTTGGAGGAGGAGTTAAAGAATCTCTGACAGGGAGACCGTACCGTGCAGGCGTACATCGCAGACTTCAACCTGTTGGCCATTGTACCACACGTGGCCAGGGAGGAGGCGTATCAGATCTATATGTTTGAGCGAGGTTTGCGCCGGGATATTTATCAGTTCGTCCGTTCGCGCAGACTGTAGACGTTGGATGCCTCTATGGAGCAGATACTTTATGTATAGCGCGGGGAGGCAGTGATGGACGAGGTGGCTTCAGCTCCCGCAGTGATTCCGGGGGCGAAGCGCCAAGCACAGGTTGACGAGGGACAGACGAGTCGGCAGGGACCTCCGAGACCTCCACGATTTCACCCTGAGGATCGTGGGTTTCAAAGGCGCCAGAGATCTGGTAGACTCCCGCGGCAGCCGCAGTATCAGCAATATCAGCAGCGACAGCAGTCTCAACAGCAGTACCCCTGACAGCAACAGCATCGGCATCGACGACAGGAGCGGTGCGTTATCTGTGGCGGGCCCCATCCACCGTCGTAGTGTGACCAGAGACAGGGACGGTGCTTCCTATGTGGAGAATTGGGACATTTCCGAGCAGCTTGTCCCCGAGCCATTTTGTCCGTGCGACCTATCCCGACAGCCCCCCCCTTGCCTGTTCAGGAAGCGGAAGCCCCTCCGGTACACCGTCAGACAGAGTGGGTCACGACGTCGGGTCAGACGGGACGACGACCTTCAGCACCCAGTGGACGAGTTTATGCGGCCCAGGTGGAGGGCACTCTGGCAGTGGATTGTGTCGTCGCAAGTATGATTTTATTTACAGCCAGCTGAGCTTGAGCATTTCTGTACCGCCGCTCTTTCCTGCATATGTTAGTAGAGCATTTGCATCTCTGCATAGGTAAGAGATAGGTTTATCACTACATGCATTAGCGGTTAGATTCTTGTTAGTATCCTGCGAGTAGAGGAGGATTGTGGAGCATGAGCTGTACAGTTGAGACTTGGGATTATACCGGTAGGTGTGACGGTTCAGTAATAGCTCCAAGACTCTAATTGACCACACGGGATGGACCGGTTGGTGCGGTATCATGCAACGACTGATTGTGGAATGAGAACAGTGACCCTTCCACGAATTGGACAGAAGGAGTTTATTTCCACTGGTTGCCGAAGTACCCTTCTTGCAGCGTTGGCTTCAGCGGCATTGGACAGACGCCACCTCGAGAGCAGTTGTGACGATTAGGACTAGAGGGTGTGTCCTTAGAGGTCTTGGTTAGATCGTAGCTTTCGTTTTGTCGCCACAGCAGGGACGGCTTCAACACTTCTCTCATTTTTCTCGCCAATTCGCTGAAACTTACGAACGGGACGAAAACTTCGAAAGGCTACTCCAGAAATGGAGACAGTGCCCGAACCTGTTCTTGTTTGATTGGGGCGAGGGCACCGGCCTTTCGAAATTTTTAGACTTTTTGCTATTTTCAACTGTTTTCTAAATAGAGAGTTGGAGTTGATGATGTTCCTGATGGTGGGCCTTTACTTGTTTGGTTGTGTTGGCAAACTTCGGGTAGTTTTGGTCTGGTTGGTTTTGTGTTTGAGGTGTGTTTTAGTTTCGGGGACGAAATTTTTTTTAGTGGGGGAGGATGTAGTGACCCCGATCCCCGTGCAACTTTTCCCATGACCCACGTTGTGGAACACCTATTATTGGTGTGTCGGACCCGCAACGCGTCAAATGGACGCGTTGGACGGACCCTGTAAGGCTTCTGGGTTGAGCCTGCCTTCCGGCGATTTTTGTCGAAATTTAGAAAGGGTTCCAAGCTAATCCAAGGTCATATTTGGATTCAGCGCGGAAAAACATCGAAAATCAGCAATTTACTTGCCTTTTTCGGAGTTCGGATGCCCAAAAAACAGACTCCCAAAAATTTTCTGCGCATTTTGGTGCATGGGGGAGACCGTGGACCGGCTGGATGCCACGTGGCGGCCTCTGATTGGCCGACGCATGTGGCGCGGTCCATGGAATTGGCGCGGGTGCGGTGGACCAGATGCGGGGGACATGTGGCGGCTCCTGGTTGGCGGGCTCACGCGGCGCGGTCCACGAGCGCGCGTGGCGGGTGCAGTGAACCAGGGCGGGCCACGTGGCGGCCCTGGGTTGGCTGGTCCACGTGCACGCTGTAGTGTACTGGTTTTCCCATGCAACTTTCCGGTGAATCCACTGTGTAGAACACCTAGTGTTGGTGTCTGGCCCATGGTGCATCGAAGGGATGCCACAGATGGGCCTCGTGAGACTTGGATAGATGATTTGGCCTTCGGCTGTGATTGCCGAATTTTAGAAAAGGTTTTGGGCCAATCTGAGGTTGGATTTGGATTCAGCGCGGAAAAACGCTTGAAAACGGCTATTTGCTTGTTGAATTTGGAGTCCGGATGACCAAATGCGGGCTTCCGGAAGTTTTGGGGGATTTTCGGTGCATGGGGGTGACACGTGGACCGGCCCGAGCCACGTGGCGGCCTTTTATTGGCCGGCTCACGCAGCTGGGTCCACGGAGTGGCGCGGCGATGCATGGACCGCGGCGGGTGGACGCGTGGCGTGCTCTGGTAGGCGGGCGCACGCGGCACGGCTCATTGGATTTGCGGGATTGCGGTGGACCGGGCGCATGGCACGTGGCGGCTTCGGATTCGTCGGTCCACGTGGGCGCGGTCCACGGGTGCGCGGGGGAGGGCGCCTCGGTACTGTGCGCGCACAGTGGCGCAGGCGGGGCGGTCGGCCGCATTCGAGTGCGACACGCGTCGCCTCGAGATTGGGCGGCCGTACCTACCCCGCTGACCGCGAGGGAGACACGCGGCGTGTCGCGGGCGCGGGGATCCGCTGTCCCCTGTTCGGGGCTACGTGGCGGTCCCTGGCGTTTCCGGGCGCGTCGGACGGGGAGTATGCAACCCGGGTTTCCGGGCGCAGTGCGCCCGGAAACCGCGCCCGAAAACCCGGCCCATTAAGCAATGGGCTGGGCCTATAAATAGCCTCCCCCTTTCTTTCTTTGGGCTTTTTGGACTTCTTTTCGCTGGGCTGCCTTCACAGAAGTTCCTCCTCTCTCAGTGCTCGACCCTTTGGAGAAGTTTGAAGATTTTTGGAGGCACGCTTCCCGAGGTTCACCATTTTACGGCGCGGCGCGATGCTTGTTCTCCGGCGATCCTCTTCGCCCCTTTTCAGTGTTTGGACTCCTCCGACCCACCCCGACCTCGGAATTCGCCGATTCTTGCGCCGTTGGACTCACGACAGGTAGGGCTTCAACTCCTGTGTTTTATGGTTCCTCGATTTCCGTGCTGATCTTGGAGTTTTCTTAGCACCCATTTGACCCTTTTTCTTCGCGGACTTTTGGGACAGCACCGCAGTGTTCTTGCCGTATCTTTTCGCTCAGGCGTCGGAACGAGGCGATTCAAAAGGCAATTTTCATCTACGCTTCGCAAGGAGTCTCCTGGATTTTTCTCTGAATTTTCTAAATTTTACTCGAGGGTGAGAATCTCCTTTCTCTGTGGTTCCTTGTTACAGGAATTTAGTGCAGTTTGGATTTGGGGTGTACCCCTTGTCGGATTTTTATCTCAGCGTAGGAAACTCCAAATTGGGCGTGCAGGTATTCGTTTCGACGGGCTCGTCGCAAGGATCGCGCTAGTATTTTCCTTGGATTTTTCTGGACATTATTCGCAGGTGAAAATTAGTGAATTGTGGACTGCTAGTTTGGGGGACAGATTCTGGAATTGTGGATGTTAAGCTTATGTATTTTTTCCTTTGGGGTATTTTGTACAGATTGGTGGTGTGTTTGGACTGGTCTTGGACTTCGCCTTTGGGAATTTGGAATAGCGCTTGAGGTGGGTGATGTTGTGAACCTCCTACTTGTGAATGTCACTAGGCCTATTAGAATGCTTCGATCATGTGTTATTAAATGTGAATGTATCTAGCATGCTTGTATGAGATTATGGTTCATTTGTTAATACTTGCCTTGTTAGCAAGCTACAAGTTAGTAAGTGATGTTTCCATGTTTAGATATGCAAATTAATTAGTGGAATGAATGCTATAGCCACATCATAATACAGGTTAAGGGAAGGGTTGGATATGTGGTTAGAATGAATGTTGTATAAGGGATATTTGCTAGTAAATTGTGCATCTAAAATGTATTAAGTATCATATATCTTACCGCATGTACATCGGGATTACCCAAACACTTAATGTTGCATATGTTTGAATAATTGGAGTAATTATAGCAAATAAAGGACTTTGCATGCTTGAATGGTCATCTAGCTAAGCCATCTTTTTCTGCTACACAAACATATTGGAATTGACTTAGGAGAAACCATGCTTTTATTCGTTCTCCTGTCGTCTAGTCTTAGGGGATTGTGTAGTCAGATGTTCAGAGTTGGGACAGTCGGGGATCGAGGTTTGGGTGTTGCGGCGACCGCGGACTGTGGGCGGTTGACCGGATTATTATTATTATTATTATTACTTTTGCATCAGATTGGAGGTAGGGGATCGAGTTTCCCTTTAGTGGATGGGTTTTCCCACTTGGATCTGGGCCGTGACCCCGTCCTGCTATTTATGGTACTGATGATACTAGTGACTGTGATACTATGCTCGTGTGGGGTCGCTCCCCTCGAGTGCCACTCCGGAGTAGGTTTCCGACCGTGTTGGGTGCCGGTCAGGCCGTGTTGGGTGCCGGCTAGACCGTGTTGGGTTCCGGTCTATTTTGGACAGGGGAGATACTGAGTTGTGAGGTTGACAGCAGAGCAGGCAGTACCAGTGTTTACTGGTGTTTTGATTGTGTTGGTCTGTCAGTCCTTACGTTCTGGTGCTTGCCTTTAGCCATTCTCTAGCAGACATCGTAGAGGCATGTTAGTGGTAGCTTTGCATCAGTAGTGTACTTGTAGCTTACCACCTTTGTTTCATTTTCTTCGCCTCTGATAGTCCTAGTGGGCATGTCTGAGTTTGAGGTCTACCCACTAGGGGAGGCTACTGTTTTTATAGTAGTTCTCAACCCCCACTGTTTTCTCTTTTCTGTTCCCCTTTGTTTTGCAGAGTTCTCTGCGGGAGTTGCGGGACCCTCTTCCCTGGACCGAGGTAAGAGGATCGCTGACTAGATAGCCACTGCCCCCGAGTTCGAGTTTTTGATAGTTTTGATGTATCCCCTGTACACTCAGACGGTTGTATTTTCCTTTTATTTTGGGTCTGGCTGCGGCCAGCTGGTTGTATATATTTCGTGAGCTGGGAGAGACACTTGTATATTTTTGAGAGCTTACTGTACTTTCATTTCCAGTATTTGTCTGAGTTGTATTAGTTTTAGTTAGCTCTGTTTTATGCTCCTTTATTACTTGTTTTATATCTGAGCAGGTTATCAGCGCTTCGTGTACACGGAAAATTCCGTGTGCACGGCGGATCTGTGGACGGGCCCGGGTTCTGGTTTACACCCGGGGCGTGACAGATTAGTTGGTATCAGAGCTTAGGGATAGGTCAGACGGGACTTAGGAAACCCTAGGCTTTTGGCAGACCCTAGGAAGGCTGAGCGCGAGTGACGTGATATTGTGCGAAAGTCGGTAATTGGTTGTTAACTCTTCCTGTGAGTGGAGAGGGATTGGCATAGCCTATTTCTGGGGAACTATTATGTTGGCTGCAGACAACATAAGGTTACAGAAATAGGGGAATGCCCATGACTTTCGCGTGATTGGGTCGAGAGTGGTTTGGTTTACTGACCCGTGGATTTTGTGTAGCAGGATGCCTCCTAGGCGGCAGATTCCTACTCGGGGTACTCCTATACCCCCGGAGGAGCCGGAGCAGTCCGGGCCTACCGAGATCAGTGAGCTGAGGGCCATGATGGCCCAGTTGGCGGAGAGCCACCGCCGACAGGAGCAGAGGTTTGAGCAGTTATTGGCCCAGGTTGCGGCACCTCCCCCTACTACTGCTGAGGCCCCCGCACCACCTGTTGTACCACCGACTATTCCACTTGCCCCTACAGCGCCGTCGTCGAGCAGCGGGGCCCAGGGGATGTTCAGGCCTTTGACCCCAGAGGAGGAGCGGGAGTTTTCTGACAAACTCACGCAGTTCTGTAAGCGATGACCCCCTAAGTTCTCGGGGCGGAGCACTCACCCGTGGGAGATTG